>JADBJO010006219.1:56819-69319 GCA_016801955.1 Conus betulinus
ATACTTAGATGTCTGTGGGTGAATATGAGAGCTAGCATGGAACGAACATCCGTTTGTTGTACTTTTGAGTCGTCCGGAAGTGTAGTAGGCAGTGGCAAAGTGCACAAGCCAACGCCACCGGAACAGTTGAACACCCCTACCTTGTCTCGTTTTATCATGCACCAAAGATTCATCAAGCACTGTGTGCGAAAAACCTTTTCACTGTTTTTGAGTTCTGTTCTCGTTATTTGCCCATTCACTTTGTGCCTACAGTGCACACTTTCTCTGCCTCAAAAATACTCCTGCTGAAGTAGTGACACATGGGCACGTCCTCCGTTTGTTTTAACGCTGCAGTATATTTCTCACACTGCATCATCCTGCCATCGGTGGTACCAAATCGGTCCCCTCGTTTGTAATGACAAAACGCCATAACTGTCACAGAGTCAAATCTTTACGTCCGTCCTTTCCAATCTGGCCATTGCACTGGCCGATCGAACACGTATTGGCATAACATGTCTCAGCATATCATAGCAAGGATTGTCTGCTGGCCAACTGAAGTATAGTAGTAGTAGTAGTACGTAGTAGCATAGTAGTAGTAGCAGCAGTAGTAGTAGTATTAGTGATGATGATGAATGATGATTGAGTGTGTGTGTGTGTGGTGTGTGTGTGTGTGTGTGTGTGTGTTGGTCTTTTCTTTTTAAGGGAAGCAGAAAACCTAATCGTGAGTAAGATTGATGGTACTGTGGCCAGCGCCAGTTTCTATACAAGTTTGTGGAGAAATTTGAACATGAAATGTGAAGGCTGTACAGTAACGTTCTTATCATTTCGTTTTAACCCAACTGTTTTTATGAGCAATTCCTTGACTGTTCTTAACCTCCAGACCTTGCAAATAAATCTGCAGCTTCCCCATCATCCTGACTCCACAAGACTCCAAGAGAATGGTGCAAACTTGTACTGGATCTATCCGTAACAGACACAAGGGACCAAGCGCCGTGCCATTGAAATAAGATTTGAATCTCTCAGGACCTCCTTTTTCTGTAAGCCTATGTGCAGTGGTTAATGATCATCAAATGAAGTGATGCAACTGTATAGAGTCCACATATGCAACATGAACGCAAACAATTACTGTCGGTGCGTCTTAACTGTTTTCCATACTGACTGTATCCAGAATCAAGTCGTGTCAATTTCCTTTTTGCATCCATACTGATATAACGAGACATTTGATCAACAAAAGTCACGCCTAGCAGTATGTGCATCCTATGATTTTGAAACATTGCTCAAGTGTACTGGATGCTATCAATGCAATCTTTCTCAGTGCTGTTAAACAACAGTTATCCAAAAAGACTGTGGACATATGCCCTTCTGTCCTCACACTTCAAACTTCTTAAGCAAGTGCCAAAGCATTTTGTTGCGCTCCGAATTAGTATGCTTATCCTTTCCATTTAAATCGTTAAAAAATGTAATCAGAATGTAGGTAGACAGACTAGCAAGCATCCTTATGATCAATGGAAGCCATAAAGCAATTGTTGCTAACCAACTAAGAACTGTATCCAATGTGTCCATTCTGGAGTGGCAGTAGGTAGTTTCTTCATTAGCTTTTTAAGTTTAGTCTCATTCTACAAGAGCCTTCTTGTCTCTTTCACAAACCCACCGTTGATACACAACTTCCTGAGGAGGGTACGGACATGGTGATATATAGTTTTTGTGCCGAATAGTTTGTCTATCTTTTCATCAATGACATCACTGTCACCATCATTTGTCCTCCTCTGTTGTCTTGTATTATTGGCAATTAATCACGTCAGGCCTAACACAACATTCAAAATCTCGAGATCAGCACTGACGTTTCTCTACGCTGTTTGATTTTTTTTTTAAAGTATACCAGATTCAAACTTTTAGTGTTTCATTTTCCAGTACTTGAATGGTAACGGGTATAGACAGTAAAAAAAAAAAAAAGGTCATCATTAAATATCCTTGTTTCGTCTGAGCTACGTGGCACTCTCGTCCTCTGTTTCTTCCACAGCCTGAAAAAGGGCGGCAGATTCCCTGAAGCATTGCCATGATTTCCTGTGAACTTTCACTTATTTTTATTTTTAACTCGAGTGTTACCTTTCTTCAATTCTTCGTTTTATCATATAAACATATACTGAGGTTTCGTTCATGTGTGTGTTTGATTTTATTCACGTTTCTTTCACACGCCAGCAATACATATTGCCTGTTGAACAGCTCACATCGTACTCACATACGCACATCCGCCCCCCGCCCCCCCCCCTCCTCTCTCTCTCTCTCTCTCTCTCTCTCTCTCTCTCTCTCTCTCTCTCTCTCTCTCTCTCTCTCTCTCTCTCTCTCTCTCTCTCATCTTTTTTTTGTATAATTCCATTTGCGTAGTATTGTTTTGTTCAGTTTCTTTTTTTTTTGTTACTTTTTGTTTTTGTTTTTTGTTGAATGTAGTTTTATGATACTGCACAAAACTTACTTGTCGAAAATTCACTCATCTGTTGCGTACTTTGCATTTAAGGAAGGAAGCATTAGTTTGAACTCTGTAGTGTGTGTGTGTGTGTGTGTGTGTGTGTGTGTGTGTGTGTGTGTGTGTGTGTGTGTGTGTGTGTAACGCTCAAAACATATTCATTCCTATTTGCATAGTGTATTCAAATTTATCCTCCTTTAGTAACTTCTGTGTGATGTTTTCCGTTTTTTTCCCTTCAGCAACACAGTTATTATAATCGCTCCTTGTTACGTGTATTGTATTCTATTTTCCCTGGCATGTTCTAACATTTTGACATATTATGACCAACGTTTACCGTCAAGACAAAAATGTCTGTATTTTTCACCTAAGTGATTTTCTTTTATATAATTGTACCGACCTTGTAAACGACAAAGGTTGCCAGTACATCATTCATCATTCATCTATTAGATTGAATGCAATCACCAACTGTAGTGATACTTCTGAAAGTCAAACATATACGTGAAGAATTCCACATGCGTTGTATTACTGAGAGAGAGAGAGAGAGAGAGAGAGAGAGAGAGAGAGAGAGAGAGAGAGAGAGAGAGAGAGAGATTGAACACAATTTCAATGTTTCAGGCCTCCGGCCTATAACAATGTGAGGTGCAGTACACACATAACAGACAAAAGGAGATATGATAACAAAATAAAATATATTTTTCGATGTACTAATAATGCTTCTTTATAAGGGTAACTGATTATTCATACTGTATGAGATATGAGTTGTTCTCTTTTTTTCAAAGCATAATAAATGTACATAGCAATATCTCTGGTAATATGCACATTTTCGTTTGCAAGTAATTGTTTTATTTCAATAGAGTTCACGTTCTGAAATTGTCTGTGCTTCAATATGTATTTTTCTCTGAAAAAGGAATATAAGCATTGCATCTTAATAGAAAGTGGAGTTCGGTCTCAAAGTGGTTACAAAGGACATGCTTTGATATTTTCTTTGTATCTGCTATTTACATTCAGGTCGTTAACCCAAGACGAAATTTGGTGAAACACATTTTAAATTTGTTAACCGTTCAATATAGGTCTGATACGGTTCTGGTTGTAAAAGAGACTTAAATGAACAATAGGTGTTGAAGCGATCACTTAAATTTAATTTGCTAACCCAGTCCTGCTGAAAACAATCTCCCATCCTTTGCTAAAAAAAATCTTCTTAAACATATTAACATTTCCGACCCCCCCCCCCCCCCCCCCCCCCCTCTAACCACACTTCAGAAAATCCATATCTATCAAGACAACGTTTTATATCATATGCCCAATTACTTTTTATCATTCTGTCGTCAGTGTTGTTCATAAGGCTGTTAATCAATGAAAGATATGCTTGCTTGGGTATTCTATTCAGTTCCATCTGTTGTAAAGAAAACCAATAGCTAAGTGCTCTTAGTGTGCTGTCTATATAAAGACTATAGCGACCAGTCTCTCCGTAGACCATTGCATTTGGTGTTTTAGGGCTAACACTTAACAGTTTTTTTACAGGCAAACAGATGGACCGCTTCGATAGTTTTATATTGTGTAATACCCCATACCTCTGCAGCGTACAATAGCATTGGCTTCACCATCGTGTCAAATAGTTTAAAAAAGATAATTGTATCCATCCTACCCACATTCCACATTGTTTTCATAATTTCTATTGTTTTATATTTGGCTCTCCTTGAATAGTCATCCAACGCTGCTACAAAAGACAATTTAGTAGTCAAGATGAAACCAAGATATTTGTAGCTGTTTCACCACTTCAATTTGCTCTCCTTTATAGTACCATTTTTCATATTTGGACAAATGACCTCCTTTTCTAAAAATCATAACTTTAGTCTTCGTCAGATTTACTTTTAGACCCAATTTATCAGACGCTATCTGCAAATTGTTTATTTGGTTTTGTAAACCTGAAGGTGTAGAAGCAATTAAAGCGATATCATCCGCAAAAAGCAAGAGGAAAATTTCTCTTAAAGAAGGAAGAATTGAAAGCCGTGTTTTCCTTTACTATTCACTTCTCCTGCCACTTCAGTTATAAGTAGGGAGAAGATCAGGGAGATAACAAGCATCCTTGCTTCAGACCGCCAGGGCATTCAAAGAACTCTGATATGCCAGAGCCCCATTTAACGCACGATCGAACAGATTTATATATTCCCTGCAGCATATTTTAACATTTTGGTAGATGTGTATTAACTTTTTCTAGCACTTTCCATAAACTTTCTCGGTTAACTGTATCGAACGCTTTCATGTAGTCGATGAAAGCTATGTATAGTTTTCCACTTTGGTTTCTCGTTAATACACGCATTGATCATTGTAATTAGACAGAAAATATGGTCGATAGTCGAATATGATTTACGGAAACCAGCTTGTTCCTCACAAATTTTTTCTTCATGTTCTGCCCATTTGTAGAGTCGCTTGTTTAGAATGGATGTAAAACACCTTACTAACGCAGCTTAGTAGTGAAATCCCCGGTAGTTTCATGGATTAGCAGAGTCACCTTTTTTTGAATAGAGGAACTATGACTGAGTGAGACCATTCAACAGGATAATAGCCGTTATCGTAGATTCTGTTAAACAATTTTACTAAGAAGGGGGAATTAAATGAATAGACGATTTTAAAAACTCATTACTAATATCGTCTAACCCTGACGCTTTTCCTGATTTTGATTTTCTAATTGCTTGCTTAACTTCAGTGTCTGCGATTGGGTGGTCTAAATATGGGACCAAGACGGGGTCTTCAGATTCTAGCCGAGTGTCGTGGGGATTCCCGTTTGTTTCGCCTGACTCACCAGCCTGTCTAAAAATAGTTTCAAAATAATGTTTTCATACGGAGATCGGAATGTTTGGTTTTTTACGTGGTTTGTGACTGACATTGCGAATTGTAGACCAAAATTTGCTACTGTTGTTACTACTATTTAGCAGAGTATTCCTTATTTTTATTTATTTTTTTTTTTGTATTGCGTTCTCTTATTTCTAATTGCGTCGTTATAAATATTTCTTTTGACTTTATACTTGGCCTTATCTTTTTGCCTTTTTCGTGCGCGTGCAGTGTGTCAGCGCTCGCCTTGCAATACCTTTAAGATTGCGGCACGTAGCATCATACCATTTGTTATCATTTGATCTTGCACGTGTTTTTTGCCAAGAGAGAGAGAGAGAGAGAGAGAGAGAGAGAGAGAGAGAGAGAGAGAGAGAGAGAGAGAGAGAGAGAGAGTTGTCATGGAATGGGCAATCTGAGAGATTTGAGGTTGAGGGTGGATGACGAAACTACAAAAGCAGGGGTGACTGGCAGAGGATGGCAGGAAGCAATCGTTGAACAAAAAAAAAAAATATGTGAAGAAAAAACATGGCTGGTATGATTAAAAAAAAAAACAACTCTGGGGTGACAAAGTGAAGGTAATGCAGGGCAGGAAAGAGATGAGGAAAAATTATCTAGTGTCAACTGCTGGCGCGTTCATTCTGTCCCATTTTCTTTCTTTTTTTTTGTCCTAGAGTTTTTTTCCTCTAAGGAAACATTTTCTGTATGGTTCTTTCGTGCCTTTAAATTTTCTTTACTCTGTATTCTGTTGACAACGCACCTGTGAGTTGAAATGAAAGGAAACCCTCTTATAAAGGAAACCTACCCCCTCCTTATCTTCCCAATCGTCAAATAGCGTGGACCTGGTCTGTGATCTCTAACTGAACATGTTCAAACTGATACCACTCCAGCATTTGAACATTCACGGAAGAAATCGCACAAGCGCAAAAAGAAATATTTGGCAATACTTTTTGGACCACAGTACTGCATGTATAGATAGATACATTTGTGTGTGTGTGTGTGTGTGTGTGTGTGTGTGTGTGTGTGTGTTATTTCCAAAACGTTAAATGAACTATGTGTGTTGAGGATGAACTTATTTTCTGATTGGTTTTCTTTTCTTTTCTTTTTCTTTACATCAGTATGATGACTGCAATCATTGTCAGTTGTTGTTGTTGATGCGGAATTAAACATTAATCTAAAAAAAAAATAGAAAAAGAAGAAAAATCGCACAAGAAACTAAAAACTATGATCAAGATGAACGACACGGATTGTTACACAGAGCTGAGGTGTGGCTGCGTTCCGTCAAACTTCGCGAAGGTGGCAGTGATCCAGACGCCAACAGAGGGGTTATATTCCAAGAGTTCCCGGAAGGGCCTTCAGCTCCTGCTCAGTCTCGAGACTGGCCAAGGAAGCTCCTCTGTTCTGGCATTCTTCCTTGGCAGCGCGCTTAATTACAGAACGTCTTTTATGGATGAGGATGTAACATCGCCCTCCAGTCTCTAGCTGCCACACACAAGGACAAAACGGCTTATGTCAACAACAGGAATAGGGAAAAAATGAAATATGCGTGCTTATATTGGCGCATGGCGGGGTACATGCGCCTCTATATGTGAGTACATGGATACATGAGATTACCAGAGTTTCGGAATGGCCCCTTTTCCCCCCTACTACCTTCCCCGGTTCTTTCTTCCATATTTATTCCTTTATTTTTCGCCTTTTTCCCTGCCCCTCCGTTCCTCCTTGCTTTCAGATGGAACATGAAAGAGCAGTACTTTTCTTTAACCCGAGCGAACCAGAAAAAAGAACAAAGGCGAAAATGTGTGAAAACAAAGCTAAACGACGTCAAAACAAAGATATAATGAAAAGGAGGGTGTGTGGGTGGTGGGGGGGAGAGAGGGGGGGGGGGGCGATAAAAGAATATTTGTTAAGAAAGGTAAGAAAGAAACTTTCAGTTTCATCATAGAGATTCAACGCCCTGCGGAATAGTTCATATACGTTATACGTTTGACCGTTGGGTCTCTTTGACAAATATTGATAAATCTTTTGAAGGTCTGGTGGATCTTATTTTGCGTGAACAGTTTTTTTTTTGGGGTGTCCCTCTAAGGACTTGCTGCTTTTCTGTGTGAAAAAAAGAGATGAGAAAACTTTCGGTGACATGATCAAGTCTCCTAAATCGTACAGACGTGCTCTCATCTCGTGCTTTCTAAGAAAGTTGATGTTAACATTTTAGCTTCTGTTGGGTATGGCACTCCTGGTCAGTCTGATAGAATTCCATACCGTGGTCTGCCTGGTAGAGTCCCTTATCAGTCTGATAGAGGAAACACCTGTTTCTACTTTTCAGAGTAGTGGTCAGACCTCTGCTTTCTCAGCTTGTCGTGAAAATAACTTTGGTGGTAACCGTTTTCGTGGTCGTGGTGGCCGTCATAACTCTGGTGGTAAGAGTTCCTCAGGAGGTGCTCCTGAACAGTCTACTAGTGTTGTGTGTTTTCTGTGTAAGAAGACAGGACATGCAGCTGCTAATTGTCCATAGAAGTCAGGTAGAAACCCTTGTACAGTTTGTATCCTTAGCCACCCTGGGAAGTGTCCTTTTGTGGTCGGTAACTCTGCTGTTGTCGAGAAGTCAGCAGCTGACAATAAACAGTCCAATGCTTCTTGTTCTGTTCTGGATACTCCTTTTTTTCCTTGTTTAGCTGCTGGCGAGTTCACAGGCTAATTACATTTGGAGTCCGGTTCTGTGACACTTTGAGTTCTGTTCTGTGTGATACTGGTGCTACAGTTTGTGTTGTTCGCAAGCGGTTAGTTTCTGACAGTCAGATGTTAGGAACCACAGTAAAGTGTGTTTCTTTTGGTGGTCGTGTGGATGAGTTTCCATTGGCTACAGTGTCAGTCAGTTGTTCTTATTTTGTGGGCGATTTGACTTGTTGTCTCTTCGATATTCCTGTCGCAGATCTCATTGTGGGTAATGTGTGCCTGGAGTTTCTGTTAGCGGTGAGTTGAGTGTGATTTATCCAGGTAGCCTTTCTCTTAAGCCGCCGTTACGAGGGCTAGAGCTAAGCATGTTGTAGGCAAAAAAAAAAAAACAAAAAACTTTGTGTCAGATCCCTGATGATCTGAACATTTTTTGTTCTGACCTTGCTCAGAAACAGGATGATGATGAGTCCTTGAAGTCTTGTTTCCAGTTAGCGTCTTCTGGTGAGGTGAAAGAAGTTAGGTACAACTTTTTACTACTACGTGTCTCATGGAGGTCTGTACAAGCATTTTATAAAACAAATGACATGTCCTCTGATCAGGTTGTTGTTCCTGTTGAGCTTCGACTTATGGTGTTGGCTGTGCGTATCATCTGATATTCCCAGGTCATTGTCGTTCTTGGCGTTCTTTGCCTAGAGTTCTTAACATGTTCTGTTGGCCTGGGGTGACTGTTGACGTAGCAAAGTATGTTGCTTCCTGTGAAGTGTGTCAGAAGATGGTATCAACGGGCAGAGTTTGTCCGTTAACCCTTGCGTCTGTTCCACTGTTCAGTACTCCATTTGACCGTCTGGCTGTTGATCTTGTTGTCCATTGTCTCCTCCTTCAGAGCAACGTCATCATTATATCTTGACCATGATAGACATCATTACCCGTTTTTCCGGAGGCTGTTCCTTGGAAGGATATTTCCTCTGTTGCTGTGGAGAGGCATTGTCGAGAATCTTTTCTCGTTTGGGTTTCCCCAGGAGATTCTGTCTGATCAGGGTACGCAATTCAACTCTGATCTCATGAAGCAATTTCATGCTTGGTGCGGCGCAAAGGGCATACGTACATCGCCGTATCATCTACAGGCAAATGGCCATGTTGAGAGATTCCATGGGACTTCGAAGTCCATTTTGAAAAAGATTGTATGTAGGGGCATACTTACCCAAAGGCGTGGCATCGGTATTTGCCTGAAACTGTGTTTGCGTGCAGAGAGTTGCCCTCTGAAAGTACAGGTTTCTCTCCCTTTCAGTTGCTGTTTGGTCGGTCCATTTGTTCGTGGTCCATTGCTTTGCTACAGGAGTCGTGGACTTGGTTAGATGTTTAGGATGTTGAGGCCAACCCCCTCTATTCTTACCTGTTTGAACTCAAGAATGTCATTTCTGACTCGTGTAAGTTGGCCATGGAGAATTCTGATGATTCTGCTTTGAAGGGTAAAAGGCACTTTGACAAGAAGGCCAGGGGACGTCGTTTCCAAGTTGCTGATGAAGTTTTAGTTGTGTTACCGACAGGCTGACAGTTGTTATCCAGTTGGTCAGGACTGTTCCCAGTGGTCAAAGTCTTGCAACCAGATGGCACATGTCTTGTCAAAGGCAAGGAAAGGATCTTTCATGCGAACATACTCAAAACGTATATTCGTCGTGTTTTTTCTTTGTGTTGTGTCTACTTCTGATGTTGTTGTTGTAGCGACAGTTGTTCTTTCACGGGGTACTTCAGTGCCTTGGTCAGAGATAGCACCTTTGGCTTGTGAGCAAGAATATGTTCCTTCAGAGTGTTCTCCAGTTTTGGGTTTTCTGTGGTTACACAGGATCCCTCTCCACAGTCTGTTGTTCGTGAAGTAGTTTGTGCAGTTGGTATCATCTAGGACTGTGATGACGCTTTACCCATCCTTATTTTAACTGTTCCGATGTCTTCTATGGCAGATTAAAACGTTTGTTCTGTACAGTTTGATTGTGTTTTGTCTGACAGCAATTCCAGGGACTTGCGTGCAGTCTTTGATTGTTTTCAGGACATCTTGACTCCTAAGCCAGGTTCTTTCTCAGGTGATGTACTCTTAGAGATCACTCTTACACAACAGATCTCACTGTTACAAAGAAGTGTGACGACATCCCCTTTTCTGCAAACGAAATTGTTGAGAGAGACACATGGTATCATGTTGGGTCTTGGTATCACTGAGCCATCGAATAGTCCATATGCATCTCCAGTTGTGTTGGACAGAAAGCAAGATGGTACATGTCGTTTTTGCATTGATTTTAGGTCTTTGAATAAGATGACCGTCTTTGAGGTTGAACCTATTCCTGACGTTGAGAGTCTTTTTCCAAGGTTAGCTGATGTTCAGTTTTTCACAAAGATAGACTTTGCCAAAGGGTACTGGCAGTTTGTGGGTTAAGCCCGAGGATCGTCCGAAGACGGCTTTAACAACACATATGGGTCTATTTCAGTTTGTCAGGATGCCTTTTGGACTTGTGTCGGCTCCTGCAGTGTTTGCACATATGATGCGTATGCTGGCTTTAGATCACTTTTCTGCTATCAACTTCTCTGATTATATTCATGATGATAGATATGTAGGAAGCAGGCTAGGCCATCAAGGTAGTTATCAGTTCCCCAGGTGTGGTGGTGAAGCCCCTGAGTCTGGCCTGGAACTGATTGCTACCCGGGTGTGGGGATACAGCATGTGCCCCAGCCGCTGTCTCCGTCCAGACGACGTGGAGAGGCTGACCACCAGGTCAGTAGAAGACTTGTGTGATAAAGGTTCTCAGGATTCTCAGTCACGATGACGTGGGAGAGGTTGACCGCCAGGTCGGTGGTTCATCGTGTGTTTTTCTTCTGTGTGTTTTTCTGCTGTATGGGTGTTCCTTGGAGGACCCTTCGAACCGCGTCCGTGCTCGGCTCTGCCTACTGTGTGAAGACTGTTACTTAGGCTGGACGCAGCATAGTATATGAACTGTCTGTAAGGCGCCAGCGAAGTCTGCGCCGGAGAAGAGTATATTTGATATGTCAGATTAGAGAGCGACGGTTAAAGCTCTTTTTGTTGTTGCACGCCCTTCCTAGTGGTGGCATGTATTGGTATTCCTTGTGCCTGTTATGTTATATTATGGTAATATGTGTTTGTAGTTTTTAATGGTTTAGGCAGTTTTAACCAAGAAAGAAACTTAACTTGTGTGTTGCGTGCTGTCTACGTGCGTGTGGTGTGGGGTGTGTGTAGAAACAAAGTCGTCACATGCATCCAAACTTTTTTCTAGTGAGAGTCTGACAGTAAAACACACACACTCCACACCCTCCGTAACATGCTACGCCATATGATCAACCAGCTTCAAGACACACAAGCGTTGATGGCCAGTGTCACTAAATCCCTCCAGCTTCACACTTCCAGTATCCGACGATCCCCACTGGAAGGACTTGCCGACACTGGCCGTCAACACCAGTGTGACATCTGGGAGGACTCGGTGACACTCCATCGACACCAATGTGACATCTGTAGTGACTCACTGTCACTGGCCAACGAAGCCTGTGTGGCATGTGAAAGGACTTGAGCATTTGATTTGAGAGAACCGGTGTTCTACACCTAGCCACTCATTCTATAGAGGGTTTTGTTTATATATAAGTGCCAGTGTCACATTGCCCGTACATTTCTGCGGAGAAGGGTCAGGAGATGTGTGTGTGTGTGTGTGTGGGCGGGGGGAGGGGGGGGGGGGTAGGCGGGGCTGATAATCGGGGCTTGGTATTGGATTGTATTTTTGTTTGTTTTTGCCTATATTGTTCCGATCTAAATTTGCCTACTTGTTATTTTAAGTGGGTACTCTAGGCATAAATCATATATTAGGAAAGAAAAAAAGAGTACTATCACGTGCAGGGACGTTGTTTTTAAGGTTATCTTGCCCGGTCCACATTGTTCGGAGGTGTAGGGACAGCGAGCCTCATCTTCGTGATGTGCACACTGAGGTATCAAATCACAGATAAAGTGCTCGTACAGGTCAGGCCACACTGACACTGAACAGTTCCAAAGGCCCAGCCTTGCTACTTTGTGAGGTTTCAAGCTGTTGGCGTGGAATGAGTAGCGAAGCCTGATTCGTATACACTTCGACCTCAGCAAAGACAATAAAGACAAATGGGGTTCATTGCTTGTTTTATCCACAAAGTGATCAGGAAACAGAAACGACGGGGCTTTGAACTTGTAGAACTGTTCTCGAAAACTGTGCCCAGAATCACAGCTGCCAAGAAAGGTGGAAATGGAATGACGATAAACTCCAGGCTCCCCTGTGATAGTGGTCATGAAGATAATGTGGTCAGGCGGTCTGGTCAGAGTGACACAGCTCTGTATCACTGTGGGACACGGGGTGGATCCATCCAGGCCCGGGGTCTGCAGATACCCTGCACACCAACAGCTCTCTTATTCAGTAGAAAGCTGGCCAATCGACGCCTTCCAATAGTTCAATGAAACGTGAGTTAGATCTTCATCACAATAAAGTCTTGCAGCAAGGAAAGATACAGTCGTAATCAACAGTGTATTTTGTTTCCAGTC
>JADBJO010006219.1:74319-81819 GCA_016801955.1 Conus betulinus
CGCAACTCAGATGGCCAGGCGCTTCTCACGAACAAGGCGTCAGTCCTAAGCTGTTGGATGGAACACCTCCAGGCTTCTTTAGCCTTACCCGCTCTGTCCATGAATCAGCAATTCCATGCATTCCCCAACACAGCAGTAAGTAAGAATGGATCTGGAGGAGTTGCCCACATCAAAGGGACCACCAAAGCCATATACCAGCTGAAGAGTGGTAAGACTGCAGGATTTGATGAATTTCCCCAGAGGTTTGGAAGCTTGGGGACCCAGCACTACATGCAAAACTACATGAGCTATGCTGTGAGTAGGGAAAACTACCACGAGATCTCCACGATGCAGCCATCATCATCCTGTCCAAGAACAAAAGGAAACGTCAGTCACTGCTCCAACTACCAGGGCATTACTCTGCTCTTCATTGCCGGAAAATCCGTGCCAGGATATTGCTGAACAGACTGGTCCCCACCAGCACTGAAAACTACTTTCCAGAGAGCCAGTGGGGCTTCAGAGCCAACAGAAGCACCACAGCCATGGTGTTTGTTCTCAGGCAACTTACAAGAGAAGTACTGGGAGCAAATTAAAGGACTCTATGTAACGTTCCCTGCTCTAACCGAAACGTTCAACACTGTGAACAGTAAAGGAATGTGGCCAGATCATGGAACGAATCAGCTGTCTTCCACATTTCCTCAGCATGGTTATTTAACTGCATGATGAAGATCAGCATGGCCAAGTCAGATTCAACAGTGACCACTCAGAGCCTTTCCTTATCATTAACAGACTGAAGAAGCTTTCATCCTGGCATTGACTGTCTCTAACATACACTTCGGCATGATGCTCAAACAAACCTCTGAAGACCTTGATGACGAAGATGGAGTCTACATCAGATATCGTCTTGAGGGCAACCTGTTCAACCTCAGAAAACTACAGAACCCAGAAGACATAAGGTGCAGCAGGAAGAACCATAATGTTGCTATATCCAACCCTGAACAGACCTTTACCTGCAGCTGCTGCAGCCAGGCCTGCCTATCGTTTACCTGCAGCCGCTGCAGCAGGCCTGCAGTTGCTGCAGCCAGGCCTGCCTGTCCTTTACCTGCAGCTGCTGCTGCAGCCAGGCCTACCTGTCCTTTACCTGCAGCCGCTGCAGCCAGGCTTGCCTGTCCTTTACCTGCTGCAGCCGCTGCAGCCAGGCCTGCCTGTCCTTTACCTGCAGCCGCTGCAGCCAGGCCTGCCTGTCCTTTACCTGCAGCTGCTGCAGCCAGGCCTGCCTGTCCTTTACCTGCAGCCGCTGCAGCCAGGCCTGCCTGTCCTTTACATGCAGCTGCTGCAGCCAGGCCTGCCTGTCCTTTACCTGCAGTTGCTGCAGCCAGGCCTGTCTATTCTGCATTGGCTTTGGCAGCTACAGTGCCCTGCTGTTGACGTGGCCACTTCTTCCATAATCTTGGTCCGCAAGTGTGTGTGTGTGTGTGTGTGTGTGTGTGTGTGTGTGTGTGTGTGTGTGTGTGTGTGTGTGTGTGTGTGTGTGTGTTTGTCTGTGTGTGTCTGTATGTGTCTCTTGTACATGGCAAAAAGATAGTCTATGCCCATCTTGCGGCAAATCTGATGAAGATAAATGATTGCCTGTTTCTTTTCGTTGTCCTGAGTGTTGTGTATCTTGCCTGAAGAAGATTTAATAGGTGGAAACACGTCTTCTTTTGTCTTGTGATACGTCGTTCGGCAGAGTCATTATAAACACTTTTAAACCTTCTTGTGTGTGTGTGTGTGTGTGTGTGTGTGTGTGTGTGTGTGTGTGTGTGTGTGTGTGTCTGTCTGTCTGTCTGTCTGTCTGTATGTCTGTGTGTGTATGTCTGTGTGTGAGTGATCAGTATCGTGCAAGTTTTGTGTTTCAATTCCTGTCAACTAGATAGTCAGGATGTCAAAAGTGTTGAGAGTGGACTCTCGCTGTCTAGTTCCCACTTCGTTTTGTGTTCCCAAGTTTCCTGCACTTTGGGTAGTAATTCAACTAGAAGAACTGGTGCTCTCAGATCTTTTTCAGGGGCCAGCTCACCCGTCGTGGCATGTAAATCAATGATCGTCCCATGGTGTTGACTTTGTGGTTTTAGTTCACACAATGAATGATCAGGATGAAGGACAAACTCTCAGGACCTCAAGATATGCGCAGTGTCTCTCACATTACAGACATAAAACATCAGTTCCTGCCACCAACAGGAATACTGTACATCTGCAGTGACATACTATTTTTCTTCTCCATATGGCAAACAGCGTACTGTATACAGTCTGTCTGTGTGTCTGTATGCGTGTGTGAATGGATAAGAATAACTGTCAGAAGGTTTAGTCCAAAAGAAATATCACAACAATGTCTGGCGCATTAGGAAAACCCACGGACACCACACCAGAAACAGCATCACAGCAACGGGTTAACATTTACCAAAGTAACTTTTCAACTGACAAATAAATAAATGCAGCACACTGCCAACACCACGAACACATGTACACTAGCATTACGAAATTGTACATAGCGACCTAGACGGTAACCATTCTGTGGAGAGAGAGAGAGAGAGAGAGAGAGAGAGAGAGAGAGAGAGAGAGAGAGAGAGAGAGAGAGAGAGAGAGAGAGAGTGTGTGTGTGTGTGTGTGTGTGTGTGTGTGTGTGTGTGTGTGTGTCACCTTGCATCCTCAAATGGAACCTCAGGCATAGGCTCAAAGATTAATTATTATATATTTATACACGACTTTAGTTTTTCAGCATCTTGTTTCTTTACCATACTTTACGTTTTACTTTTCTACCCTTCCCTGGCTGCTTTGGGTGGTGTTGGATCCGTTTTTGAACCCTTGGTGGTGATAATACCACGCTATTGTAGACTGTGGTATATCTCTATTTGGTGCCAAGGGACCACAAACACAATCAATTGTCTGATCCAGCGGACGGAAGGCCTAGGAGCAGGCAATATGATTAGTTCTGTCTTCAGGATGGGTAACGATGGTGTCCATAGGCTGTTAGTGAAACATTTCATATGTATACTACTGTTTTCCTTGACGTCTCAATCGCATGCCCCCCATCCCCACCCCACCACCCCTTCTTCCTCATTTTTTTTTCCCTATTCGAATCTTTGCAAAGTCATTATCAATGTAATGACGTAGAAATTTTTAGTAAATAAAATTACACACACACACACACACACACACACACACACACACACACACACACACACACACACACACACACACACACACACACACACTAACTAACTACTAACTAACTAATATAATATATATATATATATCGAATCAATTTTTTAAGGTATAAAATTAAAAAAACAGTCAGTCTCACTGCTGAGGTCCTTTTTCCTTTCTTCCTGACTTCATGAGACGATGATAGAAGAAGAAAGAAGAAGAAGAAGAAAACAAAGAAGACATAAAGAAGAAGAAGAAAGAAAATGGACCACAGAACCGATGGTGGTCGTCTCCTTTTATTCTCGTCCAATATTTCGGTCCAAGACCTTCTTCTGGGACAGGAGCTGCAGACATATATGTGCCATTTCATCCTACTCACGCATAAAATAAAGAGATCGTAAAAGGGGTATGGAGAGAGAGAGAGAGAGAGAGAGAGAGAGAGAGAGAGAGAGAGAGAGAGAGAGAGAGAGAGAGAGAGAGAGAGAGAGAGAGAGAGAGAGAGAGAGAGAGAGAGAGAGAGAGAGAGAGAGAGAGAGATTACAAGGACAGAATAAGGCGCATGGTGAGGGGAGTAGTGTTGAGATGGGAGTATAGATGGGGGGCGGGGGTTAAGTAGGGGGGGGGGGGGGGGGGAGAGAAATCATTTGAAGAAAGCCTAAGAATGGGGGGGGGGGGGGAGGGGGAGAGAGGAGGGGGTAATTGCACGGGAAGGTGGAGAGAAAAGAGGGTTGTACTACTAAAAGAGGACTGGAGTTAGAAAATGAAAGTGTCTTAGGGGACATGTAAAGAAGTGAGGGTTGGGAAGGAGGGGGGAGAGAGGGAGAGAGGGGTGGAGGAAAAGGGGGTGGGCAAAGGGGGGCGGGGAAGGGGGGAAGGAGGGGCGGCGGAAAGGAGGGTTGTGAGGGAAAAGTAGCGGGGAGAGGGTGGAGGAGGGGAAAAGGGGAGGGGGGGTTGGGGGAAAACAAAGGGGGATGAGGAGGAGGGGAAAGGGGGGGGGGGGGGGGGGGGGGGGGGGGAGTGGAGAGGAAGGACAGGGGGGAGAAGGGGGGCGGGATATTGGGGGGTAGTGGGGGGATCTTCATATGTGTCGGTTCATGAATATCTAGAGAGACCTTGTAGATTCTGATATCTAACAGTAAATCACGATTACACTGTACTTAAACAATTACATACAAATGATATATATTCAGCCAAATTGGTGGACATAATCAGATTTCTCAGTAAGTTTTAAACTTTTCGTTGAAACTGCACTGTCATTCGATCTTGCTAACGTTGGATAACAGAGTAAGGGATATAGAAACAATTTTATAATCATTACAAATATGCATGAAAAACACATATACCTTACACTACACCCGTTCCATTGCATCATATTATAATGCATGGACATACAACAATGCAAGCAAATGAATTATTATTTATCAGAAGAAGAAGAAGAAGAAGAAGAAGAAGAAGAAGAAGAAGAACAAGAACAAGAACAAACAACAACAAGAAGTACAAGAAGACCAAGAACAAGAACAAGAACAAGAAGACGTCGAAAGAGGAGAAGAAAAAGAGGAGATGAGAGATGGGGGGAAAGGAAATCGGGAGAAGGAGGAAAGAAAAAAAAAAGGGGGGGGGGGGGAGAAGAAGGGGGGGGGGGGGGAAGAGATGGGGGGGGAGAAAAGGAGGAGTGGGGGGGAGAGAAAACCGAGAGGGGGGGGGGGGAGAAGAAGGGGGAGGGGGGGAGGATGAGGGGGAGAAAAGGAGGAGGAGGAGGGGGGGGAGAGAAAACCGAGAGGAGGGTGAGAAGAGAAGAAGAAGAAGAAGAAGAAGAAGAAGAAGAAGAAGAAGATGGCGAACAAGATGGCGAAGAAGACTACGCAGGAAAAGAAGATGGAAGAGGGGAAAGGGGGGAAAAATGGGGGAGGATAAAAGAAGAGGGGAAGGGGAGAAAAAAAAAAAGGGAGAGACAGAAGTAGAAAAAGAAGACAAAGACAAAGTAGAAGAAGCAGCAGGCCGGAAAAGCAATATTTAACCGATTTGAAAAGCTATAGCTCGGTTGCTTAATCTTACCTTAACTATTCTCAGCATATGTCTATTTTTCGGGTTCAACCAGAACGGAGGACACAACAATAAAACCACTAGGTAAAACAACAGAATTAAAATGACAGGAATAAAGGCTCACATTTCTCAAACTGTTGGTTCCAAAAACTGCTGGGGTGAAGAGCACGGGGCCGGAACACAAGGCAAAGATGACCCATGCATCACATTCTCGTGAAAACACGTTCTTCAAGTTTGATCATCTTTTCTTAACTTCCCAACTAGCATAACCACACACACGCTACTCCTCTCTCTCTCTCTCTCTCTCTCTCTCTCTCTCTCTCTCTCTCTCTCTCTCTCTCTCTCTCTCTCTCTCTCTCTCTTCCCCTCCCCTCACTCCCTAACCTCTCTCTATAACCACACACACACGCTACTCCTCTCTCTCTCTCTCTCTCTCTCTCTCTCTCTCTCTCTCTCTCTTCCCTCCCTCTCTCTCCCTAACCTCTCTCTCTCCTCCCCCTCCCCCTCTCCCCCCCCCCCACAACCCCCACACACACCCACACACACACACACACACACACACACACACACACACACACACACACACACACACACACACACACACACACACACACACACACACACACACACATTGTATCACTCATATTCAGTCAGTCTTCTGTCTCAGTGATACTGCTTGTACTGAATCCGTTGGTTCTTGGCCACTGTCAAGTCCATGCTTTGGTTTAACCCACTGAAGCAGGTCCCGAGGTTGGCCTGCCAATATGGTTCTCTTTCCAAGAGCCTTTCTTCTCCACAGACCGCCTCAATTGGAATGATCTAAAGAAATGCCAGGTGTTTGCCTTCCGGATGGTCTATAGTCCAGATAGGATGAGCCACTCTGCATTTGGTTATTTTTTTTTAACTTTACGTCACGTTTATGATTAGCCCATCTATGTTTTTGTTGTTGTTGTTTGTTGTTTTATTTTTATTTTTAGATATCCAACGTACATTTGGCTGGGTTGAATTTTACAAATTAACACATACATGACATGTTCTGTGCTACAGGAGATTTTCTGCCTGATTTTCCACGTTCTTCTGTCCCACGTACTCACAATCTGACCGGTGTTCTCAGAGTGGGCGCATGTATCGCATTTTCTGGTACATGTCTCAAACCCTGTCCTAGGGAATGGACCATATTCAATTAGCCCTTTAGGAAGTGTTAGTTTGTACATTTCTGCTAAGTTTTTCCTTCTTTTATCTGCTGCTATTAGGTTATGCTTTGGGAACATTTTTTTTTTCTAATTTTCAGGGTTTGCTATATAGGTCAAGATTCCTTTTAATAATCCAAGACTTCGCAGGCAGCCTGGAATCAAACATAGTGATCCAAGCGATCTTTCGCTGTTTTCTTTTTGTGTCTTGTTCAACAGTCTCATTCTGTTTTTTATTTGCCCCTGTGTTTATTTCTTTCACAGCTTTTCAATAATTTAATCCTGAGAGCGCTAGGTACTTGGCATATTCCATGACCCTATTGTTTAAAGAATCGTCTTCACTACAGATCATTCTAAGGCGTGTGCCAATCCCCCTCTCTATCCATTTAAAAACAGACGGGGCGTGGCACGAAAAGAGAGGTAAATGACTGTTTCAGCTTAAAAAAAAAATAAAGAACATCTGCAACACTTTTTCCATTTTTAACGGAAACCCTGACATCCAGATAATGTATTTGTTTCCCACTCGAAATAGTCCACGTGATAGACTCTGGACATAGTTGTTGTAAATGCCTGTCAAAGTATTTGACGTCATTTCTGTTTGGTAGGGTGACAAACCCATCGTGTCTAAATCTGCTGCAGTTAATAACTGAGTTTTGTTATCTAATTTCTTATGGTAATAAGGATGTCAGTAGAGGTACTGGGCACTCATTTACAAGTTTATCATCTAGCTCTCCCACAAAACAGTCTACATAGTCATACACATGTGCCGCGCCGATTGCTGTTCCTTTATTGGGTCTAGCAAAAGTTGTGCTGTTGCTGTCATCTGTGTATGAACAGGCATTATTTTCTAATACAATCTTAAGGGATCATCATAGCTGCCCTTGATGTTTCTAAGTTACACCCATACTTTCTCATATTTTGTCAACAGCAGGTATTCCCATTGAGTTATCCACACTTGGGTATAACGCCACGACTTTCTCAATAGATTGTCAACAGCAGGTATTCCCATTGAGTTATCCACACTTGGGTATAATGCCACGACTTTCTCAATAGATTGTCAACAGCAGGTATTCCCATGGAGTTATCCACACTTGGGTATAATGCC
>JADBJO010006219.1:86819-104319 GCA_016801955.1 Conus betulinus
TTAAACTCATTTTAAAATGGATACATAAAATGCAGCTGTTGTTAGTTTGTCTAGCAAGGACTGGTGCATGACTTCTCTTGATCATACTATTATGTGCATGTACACCCTGAATACACTTTTGGGTGTTTTGTTTTTACGATTTAAGTGCAGGGACAAAAATGTCAGTTAAATGCGTGCCAAGATGGTACCCAGAAACTTTACAAATGTTTGAAACCTCCATTTACAAGTGTGAGAAAAGAATGGCACGTGTCCACAGTGTCAGTTTCATCAAGGAGGCGTCACTGCGTGCGGACAAGTCCATTTACGCTACACACCATTCGCAAAGTTTTGAGACCACACTGCGCATGATTTAAAGCTGACAGATTAAAGAATTACTGACTAACATGACAGAATTGAAGAAGAGGGTCTTGTGGCTACGACTAAGCAGATGTCTGACCTACGCATTAGCACAGCGCGCGGGTCAGACCTTGAGTAACCTACCTAACATTGGTTGTGCCATTATCATCATTGTATGTGTGTGTGCTATGTGTACACATGTGTGTATGGGTGTGTGAGTACGTGTCCACAGCTTTTGTTTTGGATAATTATTTCTTTGGCAACACTCAGAAAGATTGTACTGATAACATCCAGCACTCTTGAGCAATGTTTCAAAATGTTTAGGTTAGTGCTGCACATATTGCTAGACGTGACAGCTTTGTTCAATAATTGTCTCGTAAAAGCAAATGGACGCAGAATGGTATACTGAATTGAGACTTGACACAGTCGGTTTGCAAGCCATTGAGGACGGACTCTACAGTAGACGTAGTTGCGTCCAGGTTGAAGGCAGGGGTTGAAAGAGGTACTGCAGTCAGAGCTGACTCCTCTGCTTGTACTCTTCTTGCTTTCTCAGATTCATGAGAGAAAAAAGGGGTTGTCTATACAGCTTCTACTTGCAGCATCACAGCTCTCTAGAACAGCCATTCAGGGAGACCAGGCCATGGGGCACTTTGTTGTGATGGACTGACCCCAGCAAACCTGATACCCAGTCAGGCATCGACAATTGGACACAGAGCAGCTTTCTGGTAGTATTCTACATGCGTACACCTTCCCAGTCCTGTTCACCCATTGATCAAGATAAGCTGAACACATCTGCCAGTCTGCTCTCAGGCAGGTGTACAGCGAGTCAGCAAGGAATGGGAACGTTGCTGATGCACTGGTAAGTTTCTGAAGACCAGCAACACTCAAGACACCAGACATGTGTAAAACCATGGTGAAAGTTTGTAAGCAGAATAACATTATACTGTATTCGAATGCTCGTGTTCAAATGTCGTAGGAAGGCTCCATAAATCTGGTGGCTAACCCAATATGTGATTAGCTGAAAAAGAAAGGTTAAGTTCAGTTGGTCGAAATCCTACAGTTTGGAGGCGATTAAAAGGAGCCTTTTGAAGCAAGCCGTTATCGCTACATTACTGTGAGACATGGGATATCAACTCTGTGCTGAAATGTTAACTGCGAGGGCCAGTCTTGAATGGGATAGCCTTTAAGCGCACGACTCTTAGGACATCTAAGGTGCTGTCATTACTCGCATGACAGAGAGGACAGACTTTGCACAACTGGTTGCAAGATGATGTAAAGGTTAAAGGCAATGTATATACCATTGTACATAGCGCAGTATCAAAACAAACCAGAGCTGATTCCCACATGTCTCCACTTCAGTTGGAGAGTTTTGTAGTGAAGAAACTGTGCAGTGTGTCACGTCTGATCAGGTACTTGCTGAGAACAGAACTCAAGATGGCGGGGAAAGAACTGTTCGTTTCACATTTCAAGCCCACTAAAGTTGTATTATGTACGCAATATTAACAAATCAGACATGGCACCAAGGTGTCACCGTTGCAGCTGGTGAGATTTGAAGTTGAGAAATTGTGCATTGTGTAAGACCAAAAGAATGTTATGAGAACAGGACCCGGGAGATAGAGGAGAGAGAACGGTTCTTTTCAAATGCCAAGCCTCGTAAACATAGCTCCAGAGAAATGTTAAGCTATGGGATCGAAACTTTGTTAGATATGGCAGCACTCCATTAAATTACCTCCCGACCAAAGGCACACGAAAACTTCACTTATGATGAAGCCAGAGCTACCAGGGTAAGACGACGATTAATCCGAACCACTCTGAGCAGGTCATTGGTGGGGGTCATTACGTGCTCACTCGTCGCTGTAGAAATGAGTTGACGTCACATCCAGGTTTGTGTCTTAAACAGGAACACTGACGGCCAACGCCTGGCTGGTTTTGAGTGCACTGCTTCCTCGTATGATATCTCCATCAACATCATACCTGGTAGTTGATTTAATCATCGTCTTCACCGGATAAATCTCGTTCACTTCTTAAATCATGCTTGCATAACAAACTTCATTCAACGAAAACAAGTCCTCCGCTCAATTCAAAAGAATACATATTTATATATAAAAAGGGGGGGGGGGGGGGGGGGGGGGGGGGGGAAACAGGTGAATGACTGATATCTGACTGAACGACACACGGGAAACAACTTACTGTAGCGGTAGACGGCAGCTCCTCGGTCGGCTCTAGTAAGGTAGACAACTTGCTTAGTAAGTAGAACGAATTGTTAAGCACTTAGAGATTGGTCTCTAACCGAAGATATGTGCTATATAGTTAATGATAATTATAATAAAACAATATTATTAATGATAACAATTATTATAACAATATAAACAATAACAGAAAGAATAAATATATTTTGGCAAAATTGCGTCTTTGAGTTTAGCCTATTGTGACTCAACTTCAGAGGAGTTACAGATATATACATGTGATTTTTTTAACATAGTGTTTTCCCCTTACCATAGCCAGCCCTTGATACACAGTTGTTACACAACAATACAGCTCACCCTGGTGTCATACTTTATTTCAATCTTGGCCAGAGAGAGATGTGAGAGACAGAAAGAGAGACAGGGGGAGAGTCGTGCAGACAGAAAATGGTACAATATACGATGCAGTGTTTCGACAGTTGTTAGCAGAGTTGCGTTTGTTTTCCACATCACACCTCCAGAACGAGGTGCTGGCAGGAACAGTAGTATACTGTCTCCAACTCTATAGACTGACTTCCGACAGTTACACAGGCTCTTGATTTCACGATGTGTCAGAATTACAAGGAATCATCAGACCACCTTTCAAGGCACTTGGCTGGTTCTGTTGTTGCTGGAATGGCTTGGTTACTGCTTCAGCTCCTTTGCCCTTCCACACGGAGAGGCTTCGTGAATTCTTTGATTTGAAATTCATCCTCAATGAAACAACTTATTTGTCAAACTGCCTCAGTGTTTTGCGTGTCTCATATCCCTCGGTGGAATGAATTGTTAGTAGTGTGCATTCCTGAGACCTGCTATGGCTCATGGCTGCTGTCAAAATGACCCACATCCCCAACACAAGCAGCGCTGGATATAGTGTACAGACCTTTACCATGTCAGCGTCCGGAATGATCTGGTCTGTTGTGTATTATTTTGTGGAGAACTTCAATGAGAAGCCATGAAGTATTTCAGCAATGCTTGGGTGTTGTTTGGGACATGCTGCCTCTCGAGTGCAGTTGAATTATCTGGTATGGAACTGATCCCATATCCGTTGTCAAGATCAAGGCACACTAAGTCACCTTAGCTCTTTGAATTGGTTTTTAAATCATAGTGATATGTTCTACACAGTCAGACACCAGGTGAATGCCTCCACGCTGGGCTGACAAATTCAACAACAATTTTCTTTGCCGAAATTAGCCAGTGTCGCTGCCACGGCAAAGCACATTTTCCATTCAACGTTTCCCTTCAGCGATGTGATGTTTGTTTGAACTGGTTGTTCCCATTCGTGTGTTTGGTCTTTGGGAACGTAATCCCATCAACTGTCATAACGTCATGGTCACTGACGTCAACGTTTCTCCATGATGATCTTGTCCATTTGTGGTAAGGGTATGTAAGGTAATGTTGTTTATAGCCCAGCCAACTGCAAAGGGCCTACCGGCCATAATAGGGCTGTCACCGCGTTGAAGTCAACTCACAAGTCATTTGAGAAAAAAAAAACCTCACTGACACAACCCTTTCAAAAATACATCTTCCAAAAACACACTAGAAATGTGTTAAAAATCTCCGTAAAATCTTAGATGAGATCAGGAATATTAATCGCTTTCAGAAATTTAAAGATCACATCAGATGGGACATCTCTGGACAAGATGTTTATGGAGTCCACTGTAAAATGTTTATGTCTCATAGCATGCAAGTCTGAACACTCTAAAACACCATGTTTCATTGTGAGTGGCACATGAAATGGAAAGCATCATGGTGTTTCTTCGCCTTTTAAAAGATACGAATGGGTGTAAAAGGAGTGGCCTGAATGCTAAGGGCACAAGACTGTTTCTTCTTTACGGCCGCCTCTGGAATATGGAAAAAACTCTTTCACGTTCGGATGGATTTTACATTGTTTGTTGTCCGTCTGCAAGTTCCATTCCTCTCGCCCAAGTTCTTTGACGTAAGCCTGGGTTTGGGGCTTCAATTCAGTGTGAGGGACAGACAGTGTTATCACTCTTTCCTTGTAGCACTCAATTTGTGAAGCCACAACAGGACATTTCTCACATAGCAGACATTGTAGTCCATTTACATTTCAATTTGATAGAAACATAAACAGCCAGCTGTTTGTGCTGCCTCATTCTCAGTGTATGTCTGTCGTTGTTGATGTTTTTTCTCGTTGTTGTTCTTTCCATTGGATTATGGGATTTAAAATTCAAGTGTAAGACCTCTACTTGATGTTTTCTGTTCAGTGTGCAGACAGGGAATAACATGTCGTGGGATCAAATACAGTGGTCGAAAGACATAGATTGCATATATACATTGCTTACAGTTTATGAAATACCACCCCCAACTGTGATCACCTTTGACATACCTGGAGGGTTCACCATAACCTGTTTACCACAGAACAACACACAGTGCCCATTTTCAGTGTCATGATGATGGCTATTGTCTCCCTGTCTTTGTCAGGTGTAATGACATGATCGACTGTCTGGGTCATGTGGACGAAGTTGATTGTCAGAATTACGAGAATGCCCAGGGTTTTATCGATGTCGTGACAGTCACAACACAGTCTGTGTGGACGTGAATCACCTGTGTGACAGCCTGCAACAATGCTCACAGCATGATGATGAACTGATGTGTGACTTCGTTCGTCCTGAGTCCTGTGGGTGTTATGGCTTTGCCTTCTCCTGCAACCACACCTTTCTCATCAGCTCTTTCCCACAGCTGCGCTACCTGGAAGCTTCCAGCAGTGGACTGAGTATAGATGACGTCACTGATCACATCATGCTGATCCACCTGAGCGTACAGGCGTGTGGATGGAGGAGGCTCACACAGGTAGTGTTACCGAATCTTCATAGTTTTGGATCTCAGTAGGAATCTTCTTCAGTCTGTCAACTTCAGCCACTTTACAGAAATGCCTCAACTTCGTGAAATGAATCTGGCAGGTGATCCTCTGTCTGATGGCATTCTTCATGTCCCCAAGCAGTTTACACATCCAACACTGACATTTTTCAATATTTCCCACGTCCAAGCCATTTTTTTTTTCTCAATGTAAGTGCCTTGTCCACTTTCATGCCTAGTTTACAGGTTCTAGATTTGTCATGGAATAAAATCACGGATTTGCAGGGGAAAGGCTTGTTTGAAAATCTTCATGCCTTGAATTTACGAGGTTTGTCCTATAACTGATTTCTCTCTGGACTTCATGAAACACATGACGAATCTCAAGTCTGTTCTTGCTGACAACTACAAATTGCGTTGTTCTCTTGTGTTACCAGATAATTTCAGAGGTCACTGCCTGGCCCCATCTGATGAATTCTCGTCATGTGAGGACTTGCTGAAATCTGTTGCTTATCGCTGTGCTCTAGCCGTATTTGCAGCGCTTGCTGTTCTGGGAAATTTTGGAAGTTTTTTGTCTATCGAAATATACTTTTTTCAAAAGGAAGTCTGACTGGTCGTGTGATATTTGTTCTTCATCTTTGTGCATCTGATCTTTTAATGGGGCTGTATCTAGTCTTCATTGGCGTGGCAGACTCGATTTATTTAGGTAGATATATGCTGAATGAAAATGCATGGAAAAGGAGTTCAGCTTGCAGCATTGCAGGGCTGTTATCCCTACTATCATCTGAAGTATCAGCTTTCCTAATCTCCTTCATCACTCTGGATTGCTTCATTGTGCTCCATTTTCCTTTCAGTCAGATCCGTTTGGAGTCAAATCAGCTCACATTGCCTGTGTCTTCATGTGGGCTCTGGGACTCACGTTGGCATCTGTACCTCTGCTCCCTGCAACTTCACACTGGGAGTTCTTCCTCCAGACAGGAATTTGCATTCCACTGACTGTGACCAGAGCTGACTTCCTGGTCACATTTATTCGTTCAGTATTATGATCATCTGCAACCTGACCCTCTTTCTCTGATTGGTGTGATTCAGTGTCTTATTTACTGGTCAGTAAGAAGTCACACTCTATCTAATCAGCTGACAAAGACCAAAGATTTAGACACCGAGAGTGCACAGTCCAAGGAAGCAACTATCGCCAGGCGTCTCCTATCTGTTGCCGTGTCTGATTTCCTGTGTGCTGGTTTCCTATTGGTCTGTGTGGGCTACTGGCTGCCAATGGTGTCGTCATTCAGGGGAGGTCAACGTTGGAATGGCCATTTTCGTGTTGCCACTCAATTCCGCACTGAACCCATTCCTCTACACTTTCAACATCATCATTCTGGAGAAACGGCGCAAAGCACAAGAACTCCGTTTTCTAAAGCTGTTACGTGCTCAGAAAAAAGGAATAACGCTTGCTGCATATTTTTGAATGAAAGCATGTGGGATAAAAAAGAAACCTGAATCCAAGTGTCAGGACAGTGTACTGTTGCATATGACGTAAGGTCGCTATATCACAGTTCATAGTGAGAACAAAAAAAACAACCAAAGACCACAAACATCATCCCTGCAGAATGAACGTGTATTTGCCTGTTGCCAAAACTTCAATTATGATAAAGCATTCAAGCGTAAATGTGAAGTTATCTGAACGCATGCAGACCTGTTCAATGTATTCTTTATGATTCATTATGTTCATGTAAATGTTAGACATTGAACGTTATAGCTATACACAAAAACAAGCAAGCAAAACAAAAATACACACACACACACAAAACAAACAAAAACAAATACAACAACAACAACAAACATATACATCCACATTTATCGTTATTAGTCTTCCCACAGATGACCTTTTCTGTCTATTCAACAGACGAGCTGGCAAGCATGTTGTTTGCAAAAATGAATCCTCATGGACTCCTGTCATGGAGACACCAAGATATGCCTCCATGAGGACTGACTGTGTGTCACCATGATAGTTCTCCATGAGGACTCACTGTATATACCCATGATAGGCCTCCATGAGGACTCACTGTATGTCACCATGATAGGCCTCCATGAGGACTCACTGTGTGTGTCACCATGATAGTTCTCTATGAGGACTCACTGTATGTCACCATGATAGTTCTCCATGAGGACTCACTGTGTGTCACCATGATAGTTCTCCATGAGGACTCACTGTGTGTCACCATGATAGTTCTCCATGAGGACTCACTGTGTGTCACCATGATAGTTCTCCATGAGGACTCACTGTATGTCACCATGATAGTTCTCCATGAGGACTCACTGTATGTCGCCATGATAGTTCTCCATGAGGACTCACTGTGTGCCACCATGAAAGGCCTCCATGAGGACTTACTGTATATCATCATGATAGTTCTCCATGAGGACTCACTGTATGTCTCTATGAAAGGCCTCCATGAGGACTTACTGTATATCATCATGATAGTTCTCCATGAGGACTCACTGTATGTCATCAAGAAAGGCCTCCATGGGGACTCACTGTATGTCACCATGAAAGGCCTCCATGATGACTCACTGTAAGTCACCATGAAAGGCCTCCATGAGGACTCACTGTGTGTCACCATGATAGTTCTCCATGAGGACTCACTGTGTGTCACCATGATAGTTCTCCATGAGGACTCACTGTATGTCCCCATGATAGTTCTCCATGAGGACTCATTGTATGTCACCATGATAGTTCTCCATGAGGACTCACTGTATATCACCATGATAGTTCTCCATGAGGACTCACTGTATGTCACCATGATAGTTCTCCATGAGGACTCACTGTATGTCACCATGAAAGGCCTCCATGAGGGACTGTATGTCACCATGATAGTTCTCCATGAGGACTCACTGTATGTCACCATGATAGTTCTCCATGAGGACTCACTGTATGTCACCATGATAGTTCTCCATGTGGACTCACTGTGTGTCACCATGAAAGGCCTCCATGAGGACTTACTGTATGTCACCATGATAGTTCTCCATGAGGACTCACTGTATGTCACCATGATAGTTCTCCATGAGGACTCACTGTGTGTCACCATGATAGTTCTCCATGAGGACTCACTGTGTGTCACCATGATAGTTCTCCATGAGGACTCACTGTGTGTCACCATGATAGTTCTCCATGAGGACTCACTGTATGTCACCATGAAAGGCCTCCATGAGGACTCACTGTATGTCATGAAGAGAGGCCTCCATGAGGACTCACTCTGTGTTACCATGATAGGCTTCCATGAAGGCTTATGCGTGTGGGTGGAGGAGGCTCACACAGGTAGTGTTATCGAATCTTCACAGTTTGGATCTCAGTAGGAATCTCCTTCAGTCTGTCAACTTCAGCCACTTTACAGAAATGCCTCAACTTCGAAGACTAAGCCTTGCAGACAATCCTTTGTCTAAAGGTATTCTTCATGTCCCAAACCTGTATATACATTCATCACTGAAGATTTTCAATATTTCCTGTGTCCAGGCGGTTTTTTAAGGGCGTAAGTGCCTTATCCGCTTTTAGGCTTAGCTTACAAGTTCTAGATTTGTCACGGAATGAAATTACGGAACTGCGGGAAGAAAACTTGTTTGAGAATCTTCAGGTATTTTTTTTTCAATTTACAAGTTGCACTATAACCGATTTATCTCCGGACTTCATAGAACACATGACAAAACGTACTCCTGTTCTTGCTGACAACTATAAATTATGTTGTTCTGTTGTTTTACCAGACATTTTCTGAAGTAAATATTTGGCCCCATCTGATGAAATATTGTCATGTGATTACTTGTTGAAATCTGTTGCTTACTGCAGTGCTCTCGCATATGTGCTGTGCTTGCTATTCTGGGAAACTTCGAAATAATTCTTCAAAAATTATCAAGACTGCTTTGGGGGTATTTCTTCTACATCTGTGTGCATCTGATTTTTGATGGGACTGTACCTAGTCTTCAATTGTGTTGCAAACTAGATTTGTGTTGATGAGTATATCTGGAATGAACCTGTGTGGAAAAGCAGCTCATCCTGTAGCATGGTAGTTTTTTTTTTTTCCTTTATATCGTCTGAGGTATCAGCTTTCCTGATCTGCTTTACCACTCTGGGTGGCTTCATAGTGTTCCATTTTCCTTTCAGTCACCTCAGGTTTGGGGTCAAATCGGCTCACATTGCCTGTGTCTTCATGTGGGCTCTGGGGACTACGCTGGCAGCAGTGCCTCTGCTTCCTGTCACCTCACACACTGGGAGGTTGTTATTCCACCAGACAGGAATTTGCATTCCACAGCCTGTCACCAGAGCTGACTTTCCTGGTCAAATTTACTGCTTCAGCTTCATGATCGTCTGCAACCTGATCCTCTTTCTCCTGATTGGTGTGGGTCAGTGTCTTTTTTACTGGTCGGTAAGAAGTCACACTCGATCTAATCAGCTAACAAAGACCAAACATTTAGACATCACCAGGCGTCTCCTGTCCGTTGCCTTGTCTGATTTCCTGTGCTGGTTTTTCCTGTAGGTCTGTGTGGGGTCCTGTTGGTCTGTGTGGGGTCCTGTTGGTCTGTGTGGGGTCCTGGCTGACAGTGGTGTCGTCATTTCAGATGAGGCCAATGTTGGAATGGACATCTTCATGATGCCACTCAATTCTGCACTGAACCCATTCCTCTACACTTTCAACATACTTCTGGTGAAACAAGGCAAAGCCCAAGAACTCTGTTTTCTGAAACTGTTACGATCTCAGCAAAAAGAAGAAACACTTGCTGTGTGTAACATATTCCTGTCTCAGCTGCCAGAAAGCTCAACTTATATAATCTGAGAAAACAATGCACACAATAAAATAACAATCCAAAATTCCAGCGCAGTGGCAATACATATTTGACTTTCTTTGAGGGAAGCTATAGAAGAGAGATACTCTGAAAAACATTTTTCCCTCCAAAAAATGATTTTACTGTCAAAGGATGTGGACCATCCCGCTATTCTGACTCATCTCTTAAACTGCTTCGTACGTTGGCCACCTAGGAACTTCTACTTGTACCTCTTAAGTCATGCAGAACTCCCTCTTGAATAACAGAAACTGAGTTTCAAATGAATACTGCATCCATGCATCTGGACAGTGTACTGTAGTGTATGATCCAGTCAACATGACACGGCACACACACACACACACACACACACACACACACACACACACACACACACACACACACACACACACACACGCGCGCGCGCGCGCGCGCGCACACACACACACACACACACACACACACACACACACACACACACACACACACACACACACACACACACACTCACACACACACACACACACACACACACACACACACACACACACACACACACACACACACACACACACACTCGTACACACACACACAGTGCCTCCGTTGGTGAGAGTTCCTGACTTTTCTGCCCTTTTTATTGCATAGACAGCCAATGATGACAGGTGTTTTCCCCCAGAGAGGTGGAGAGATATTCCAGCCACGATTCCAGGCTCGTGCCCTGATCTCAGTCCTCTTCAGGTATCGGGGCATCCTGGTTACTCTGCATGGAGGCCTGAACTAAAAGGACATAGAACACAATACATCGACAGTGGCAAATTGGATTGATGTAACAAGGCATCATATGGGTCGTCATGTTATTGTTTTTCTTTTTGTTTCTTTTCGTTTGTTTGTTTGAATTAGGGTGTACCGTATTTGGCCATTTTCCTTCTGTAGGTGCGCGCGTATGCGCATTTTTACACACACACACACACACACACACACACACACACACACACACACACACACACACACACACACACACGTCGAACTCGCGCATGCACGCACGCGTGCACACATACACAAACACCCACCCACCCACGCTCACATGTACGGACGGACACACGCATGCACGTACACATGCACATATGCACGCACACGCGCTTGCTCTTACACACTCTCTCCATGTGTCTCTCTCTCTCTCTCTCTCTCTCTCTCTCTCTCTCTCTCTCTCTCTCTCTCTCTCTCTCTCTCTCTCTCATCGTATAACGGTGATGATAAGCAGCAATATGAAGATGTGCGTGAAATGATGTATGAACATGGAACGCATTACACTATTCCACCGACTCCAACGCATCATGGACCGGACGTCAACACCGAGCACAGCTTGGCAATTGATAAAGAACTAGACACTTGTCAGGCCACAAGGGGTACTGCTGGAAATCCCTGTTAGACACACTATGACACATCTAAGGATCCCCTACGCCACCAGCAGCACCATATCCTTACAGCAGTCCCCACTGGAGCACTGTGCGTTTATTTTCGGCACCCGTGTCGATTAATCACAAATGTTGCTTGTTGTTGCTTCAGTTCAATAGTTTGTTTATGTACACATCTGCCCAATAAAAAAATGTTCAGAAAAAGAATTGCAAATGTGTGTAACGTAATTAATACCCTGAGCATGGCACCCACCACAAAGAAAAGATTGTTTGAAAGAAAATACGATTTCTGTAATGAATCACAGTAATGCACACTCCCTTACCTGATGAATGAATAACATTTGCATGAAAATGATAATCATAAAAAAATACACTTAACAGCTCTGCATGCGTTCAGATGACTTCACATTTACGCTTGAATGCTTTTATCATAATCGACGTTTTGGCAACAGGCAAATGCATGTTTATTCTGTGGGAATGATGTTTGCGGTTTTTGGTGTTTGTTGTTCTCTATAAACTATGCTATAGTTACCTTACGTCGTATACAACAGTACACGGTCCTGACTCTTGCATTCAGTTTTCTTTTTATCCCACATGCTTTCATTCAAAATATGCAGCAAGTGTTATTCGTTTTTTCTTCTGAACACAAACAGTTTTAGAAGACGAAGTTCTTGTGCTTTGCGCCGTTTCTCCAGAAGGATGTTGAAAGTGTAGAGGAATGGTTTCAGTGCAGCATTGAGAGGGAGCACGAAAAGGGCCATTCCAACGTTGACCCCCTGGAATGACGACACCATTGGCAACCAGGACCCACACAGACCAATAGGAAACCAGCACAGGAAATCAGACACGGCAACAGATAGGAGACGCCTGGCGATAGTTGCTTCCTTGGACTGTGCACTTTCGGTATCTAAATCTTTGGTCTTTGTCATCTGATTAGATCGAGTGTGACTTCTGCTATTACTATTGTTACTACTTTATACCACTGCTACTCCTATTGCTAGCAATACTACTACCACCACTATCACTACAACAGCAACAACAACGATGACAACAACCAACGCATCGACTACGGCTGTCAGATTGCTGATGTTGCAACATTTTTACTGCTGCTGCTGCTGCTTTTCCTTCCTACAGTTACTACCATTGATGTGATTGCTGCCAGTTTTGCTGTTGCTGGTCTTGCTGTTGTTGTTGTTGCTATTTCTGACACAACTACTACAGCAGCTGTTGTTATTTTGTTGTTGCTCCTAATATACCAACAACAACAAGTACCACTACTACTAGGTCTGTTGCTGCAGTTTTTTGCTGCTGCTGCTGCTGCTGCTGCTGCTGCTGCTGCTGCTGCTGCTGCTGCTGCTGCTGGCTTCACGCCACAATGAGGATGTTGCACTAAAACACTGTATAATCCATGTAAGCGTTCTGAGGCCAACCATAAGTTCGAGCCACCATTTGCTGTTTAAGCGATAACTGATCCAGTAGTTATTTAAAGTGATAATTGATCCAGCATTTATTGTTAAAGTGATAACTGATCCAGCATTTATTGCTAAAGTGATAAGTGGCCTTCTGGAGGCCAGGACTTGCCTTTTTCCCCCAGTGGGCTTCATCTCTGACAGCCAGCGGGCCTGCCTACCTCCTGAGCTACCATGTCTCCTTAGTGTCTTCCTTTCAGAAGACTGACCAATGCTCAACTGTTCGACTTAGTTTCCCCTGTGCGCAGTCGCAGGTATGGTACAGTTATCTTCCACTGTGACCAGTCACAGATGTGTCACCAGCTTTCTTCCACTGTGCCCAGTCGCAGGTGTGGGGCCAGTTTCCGCCTTCTGTGTCCAGTCTCAGAAGTGGCATTGTGTGGACTGCCTTCAACGCATCCGAAATTGAGATCAGGGTGATTATTTTTTATATGTATATGTGTGCAAGTTCACCCCAGCTTGGACACACACCAGATCAGCGAGGTGAATTCCAGCAGGATTGAATTTATACCTCGAACGACTCGAATGACTTTTTTTTTTTAGGAAGTTAGACATCTTTTTTCTTTGTTGGTGTTGTTATTGCATGATGCCATGAGTGATGCGATTAAATTTGTCCCCTTTGTTATCATATTGTGTCATGAGTGATGCTGTGAATTGTCTTCCAGTCTAACAGGATGTGTGAGTGTACACACAGGTTGATATAATCACATTAGTTTACAGTTACATTTGATGTTGTTCATGTGCTATAAAAATCATTTCCATCCCATTGTTTGTTAAATGAACACTCCTCACTAAATTCCTGTTCATGCCCTTATGTTGTAGGTTGGGATGAGTGAGTGAAAGAGAGAATTAATAAAATACACAAAGAGCTTACACGCCTTCAGACATCCAGGAGACAGATATGACAGATCTATTTACAAGCACCTCTCATTTCACTCTGTGACATCTGGTGACCCTGACTCTTTGTTTGTGTTTGACATTGAATAGGCTTTTGTACTTCTTCTGTTGTTTCATTTTCAGGGGGTTTTCAGTTGAGATTGTAAGTGACAGTGTACTGACTGGTTAGTGTTTCCTTTTAGTTTTATTGTGCAATTCTAATGGGAAATGTATTTATTTGAACCTCATCTCCAGTCATACGGGTTGACAGTAGTGTACATGTATTGTAAATTTCTTTAATTCTGTGCCACCATAAGGGATTAGGCTCTGATTCTCCTGTGTAATCATTGCTTTCATTCTGTTTCTTTTCTACTCTTCTTTTCTGTCTATCCTTTAGGAGTTCTATCATCATAAAAGTAAGGAGTTGCTTTGTTTTTTTTTTATCCATTGTGTTCCATTTTTCATTAATCCACCTTTATTATTTGTGCTTCTCTTCCCCTCTTTCATTTTCATTGGAGTGAATGAGGTATTGAAAAGTATGCATTAGTCATTGCATGCATTTTCTTCTTTTCTTCATGTAGATTACAGACTTCCTCTGCATTTCACTCATACATACACAAGCTTATTACACTTCTTTCACATACACCTATTTACACTTTTTATATGGATATGTGAATGATATTGATTGTATAATTGTTTCCCAGTTTTGTCATTTTCATCCTGATTTATTTCATTTTGTTTTTTCAAATTCTTACCTATTTTCAACAATACGAAACTTTTGGACCTTGATAAATACTCAAAGCTGTGGGGAAATTCATTGTGGTATGGGATCATTTTATGTTGTGTCTGGCACTCAAGCTATTGATTGTTTATTTTTCTGTGATTTGCTCCCCATTATCATGGATTCAGTTATTCGAGAAACAACATGCTCTAAATCACTAGATGCTCATTTTTAAATGATCTTATTTAAACTAGTGTTGTGTTGTGTGTTAAATTTCTAACTTGTCTTGTACAGACAAGAGTTTACTGTTTGATTAAGAAAATAATCTATAATTTCTAATTTGTCTTGTGAAAACAAGAGTTTACTGTTTGAATCATCTCTGTTGTCATTTTCTAGAACTTGTGCAACGTTAATCATTATGGAATTACCACAAGAAAAAATTGATGCTCAGGTCCAAGAAGTAAAGTTACTAGGTATCTCAGATCCTTTGAAAATCAATGAATATATTGATTCTGCTATGGAGCGTGAATTTAGACTGAAATAGAGAGCATCCAAGTGAAAGTCAGAACAGAAAAGGGTAGATACTGAAGACTGAAGAAAAAAAAAAAAAAAAGTTAGAGGCTGAGCAACAAGAAAGAGAAAAGAAATCACTTATGTAGGAAGACACACAAAAGCATAAGCTCCTGTCAGAGCAAAAAGAACTTGAACTCAAATTGGTGCAAGCACAGCAAAAAAGAAAAATCTAATGAGAGAACCAAAACATGCTAATCAAACTCATATTCATGGTACCCATGTTCCCAAATTATCCACGTTCAATGAAGCCAAGGATGATATTGATGCTTTTTTGTATAGAGATTTGAAGCTCATGCTAACATGTTGGGATGGAAAAATGAACAATGGCCACTCCACTTAGCTAGTGTGTTACAAGGAGTTGTATTGAGTTTTTACCATTCCCTTTGTACCAGTGATACTTTCACTCATGAGAATTTGAAGCAACATTTGTTGGAAAAAAGTTCATGGCTACCTCTGAAGGTTTCAGAGAAAGATTTAGAAGTGTGAGGCCTGAACAAGGAGAGAATGTTCATGCTTTTATGACCAGTCTTACCCATTTATTGAACATGTGGACTGGAATGTCAGAGATAGACAAGGCTTATGAAGCACTTCATGATCCTTTAATTAGAGATCAGATTTTACAGTCTGTGTCCAAAGACTTGCAGGTTTTTCTTCAGGAAAGAGCTTTTGATTCAGCAGAACAGTGTGTGCTGCAGCTGGACTCTACAGAGCGGCTCACCCTAACAAGTTGTTAGCAAGACAGTCAGATTGTGCGCATCTGCTGTGTGCATAGCCAGAGAGATTTTTCTTTTCAAATTTCCGTTAACATACACACCGGCGAACGTCGAGATTTGCACAGGTCGCATGTGGCTTTGGAGTCAGTCTCTTCTGTTCCATACGCTCTCTGTCCACGCTTGATGGTCGGATAGTGCTCGTTTAATCCCCCCCCCCCCCCCACACACACACACACACACACAGGACACCCGGGTAAGAATATTCTTTCTAACCATGTTTGATTCGTTGACGTTCACCTCTGAGTAGTGTTAACCGGAAATGTTGGGTAAAAAATTATCTCTGGGTATGCACACAGCAGATGTGCACAACTCGTCGAGACTCGTGCCTGTGACATTGCCACATTTGGGCGACGATTGCTGAGATAGTGACATTTCCTTGGGTTTCAGTCCCAGCCTCGTAGCCAAAAACGTGGTTGATTGATTCACACACATCAACATTCTGCAAAACGGTTGCTAGTTTGCATTCATTTTGTTTATTCAAGTCACCTCCCTTGTCACAACAAGTCTGTGCGAGTTACTTCCCGTCTCCTGTATCACCACTGCAACGTTTCAGCATGTCCGTATATGATGTACATTTTATATTGTGTCAGTGTTTTGTAACATAGTTATCTTTCTTTATGTATTGTAAATAAGTTTTGTTTTTCTTTTTGTATGTGTGTCCCTTCAGCTAAGGGCCTTAGCCTAAACTAACTAAACTTTCGCATGTAGATTTGCATGGTCTTAATCTGAATATTCGCGTTCATAATCTCTCTCTCTCTCTCTCTCTCTCTCTCTCTCTCTCTCTCTCTCTCTCTCTCTCTCTCTCTCTCTCTCTCTCTCTCTCTCTCTGAACAAGACTGACAGATTGACGATTAACTGATAATTTTTACTCTCAAGGGTAACAGATAAACCGGAAGTTACTTTTTTTGCAACTGGCTCTTTTGCTCAATCTAGTCCATGAGAGAGAGAGAGAGAGAGAGAGAGAGAGAGAGAGAGAGAGAGAGAGAGAGAGAGAGAGAGAGAGGGATGAGGGAGAGAGCACAAACATAAATATGAGTATTCAGATTGAGGCCATGGCCCATACTGAAGAAGCAACACTGGTAATACACACACACACAAATACTTTCATGAAAGAAAGGGAGGGAAAGCTGTTCCGTGCACACACTGCTAAAATAAAATGATAATGCTGTTCGTATCCTTTTTCTTTTTTTGCTTCATAAAATATGGGTGTGTGTGTGTGTGTGTGTGTGTGTGTGTGTGTGTGTGTGTGTGTGTGTGTGAGAGTGAGAGAGAGAGAGAGAGAGAGAGAGAGAGAGAGAGAGTGACACTGACACTGACACTGACATTTATTGACATTGGCTGATAGCCTTTTTGTCAAGGGGGTACATGTCTTTTTTTTTGCATTGAAGAAAAAAAACAAAAAAAGAAAAAACTGCAAATTAGATGTCTCTACAACTATGCAAAATTAAGAAATTATTTCCATTTTCATCACTCATTTGCATTTCTTGTGTAA
>JADBJO010006219.1:109319-121819 GCA_016801955.1 Conus betulinus
TGCCGACGACCATAAGTGTGATGCTGATCAGAGAGCTAATCACAACATGTGACAGTTTTGAAATGTCTCTTAATGTGATAGTCGACGATGTCGTCGTCAGCATAGTTGATGTCGTCATCATTATCGTCGTCAGCATAGTTGACGTCGTCATCATTATCGTGTTTAGAGATGTTGTGTTGCCGTTGTTCTTGAAGGTTAAACTGACAATTAATCAAAACAAACCACCTCCCCACCTACCATTTACCCTTGTTTTGGGGGCATTTTCACTGATAAAATCACAATCTTCAAATGCATGACCTTCGCATTAATTGACGTCACCTTTCAGGCCCTGTCACCCACATGTGACCTTCTCTTCGCGCCAGCTTGAAGCACCCAAGTAGTCCCCTTCCTTAGATTTTAATTGTCTGCTTGGAACCACCTGCCTGCGCCTTGATGGCCACAGAAAATGAGGAGAATCAGCTTTCAGAGAAGATAGAAAATTTCAAAACATTCTAATTGCACCAGTCTATAATACTCGACTTCCCATGCAAGGCTTTGACCCTTTGATTTCTGGTGTGCAGCCTGCCTGTCACTTCTGCAAGTTAGACATGTTGTCCAGTAGACACATCTTTTCAGAGTGGTGGGGAAAAAGGAACATTTTGATCAACCCTCCACCCTTCTCTTCTCTGTCTGTCTCTCTGTCCCTCCGTCCGTCCGTCTGTCTGTCACTGTCTTGGTATGTGAATGAGTGAGTGAGTGCGTGTGTACGTGCGCGATCATTCCCGCGAGCATGTCCCGTGTGTGTGTGTGTGTGTGTGTGTGTGTGTGTGTGTGTGTGCGTGCGCGCGCGCGCGCGCGCGCTCCCGCATGCGTGCGCGCGCGCATATGCGTGCGTGCATGTGTGCGTGCATGCGCGCGCGCGCGCGCGTGTGTGTCTGTGTCTGTATCTGTGTATCTGTGTGTGTGTGTGTGTGTGGTGTGTGTGCGTGCGTGCGTGCGTGCGTGCGTGCGTGCGTGCGTGCGTGTGTGTGTGTGTGTGTGTGTGTGTGTGTGTGTGTGTGTGTGTGTGTGTGTGTGTGTGTGTGTGTGTGTGTGTGTGTGCGTGCGCGCGACATTTAACCTAACAAACATAATCATGAATTAGGTTCAGCTGACAGTTTCTCTTCCTTTGATGATGGAGTCTTCAATGGTTTGTTCCGTTCATCCTGGTAAATACATCACTTTTTATTCAAAAACGAAAGAAAAAAACGAAAACAACCAAAACGTGTTAGGCAACATCAGCCGATTCGGAGGGGAGTGTGTGTGTGTGTGTGTGTGTGTGTGTGTGTGTGTGTGTGTGTGTGTGTGTGTGTGTGTTGTGTGTGTGTGCGTGCACGTGCGTGCGTGTGCGTGCGGGTACGTGCGTGCGTGCGTGTGTGTGTGTGTGTGTGTGTGTGTGTGTGTGTGTGTGTGTGTGTGTGTGTGTGTGTGTGTGTGTGTGTGTGCGCGTGTATGCGCGCGCGCGTGACTGTGCACGCGCCCGCGAGCGTGTGTGTGTGTGTGTGCCAAACATTCGCCTCTCAAAATTGTTCGGTAAAACAACAGAACAACATGATTTTAGTTGTTAGCAACAACAGGGATACATTTTGTCATGTGTTTCATGAAGCCCGGCGATAATGTGGTTATAGGAGAACGTGTACATTTAAGAAAAAAGTACCTGAAGATTCACAAACAGGTTTTGTTCCCGCAGTTCCATACTTTTATTCCGTGACAAGTCTAGAACCTGTTAGCTAAGCATAAAAGCCGACAAGGCACGTATATTGTTGAAAAAACCGTTGGGACACAGGAAATATTGAAGATCTTCAGTGATGAATGTGTATACTGTTTTGGGACACGAAAAATACTTTTAGACAAAGGATTGCCCGCAAGGATCAGTCTCCGAAGTTGAGACCTTTCTGTAAAGTGGCTGAAGTTGACAGACCGAAGGAGATTCCTACTGAGATCCAAACTGTGAAGTTTCGGTAACACTACCTGTGTGAGCCTCCTCCATCCACACGCCTGTACGCCCAGGTGGATCAGCATGATGTTATCAGTGACGTCATTTATACTTAGTCCACTGCTGGAAGCTTCCAAGTAGCGCAGCTGTGGGAAAGAGCTGATGAGAAGGTGTGTGGTTGCAGGAGAAGGCAAAGCCATAACACACACACAGGACTCAGGACAAACGAAGTCACACATCAGTTCATCATCATGCTGTGGGCATTGTAGCAGGCCGTTACACAGGTGATTCACGTGCACACAGACTGTTTTGTGACTGTCACGACATCAATAAAATTCTTTGCATGTGTCTTGTAATTCTGACTGACAGTCAGCTTCGTCTTCATAACCCGGACAGTCGATCATGTCATTACACCTGACATAGACAGGAAGACAATAGCCATCATCATGACACTGAAAATGGGCACAGAGTGTTGTTTTGTGGTAAACAGGTTATGGTGAACCCTCCAGGTATGTCAAAGGTGATCACAGCTAGGGGTGGTATTTCATAAACTGTAAGCAATGTATATATGCAATCTATATCTTTGACCACTGCATTGCACTACCTGATCCCACGGTATTGTTATTCCCTGTCTGCACACTGAACAGAAATTATCACGAATAGATCTTACACTTGAATTTGAGATCCTATAATCCAATGGAAAGAACGACAATGAGAAAAACATCAACAACGACAGACATACAGTGAGAATGAGGCAGCACAAACAGCCGGCTGTTTATGTTTCTATCAATGGGTGATGTAAATGGACTACACTGTCTGCTATGTGAGAAATGTCCTGGAGTGGCTCCACAAATTGAGGGCCACAAGGAAAGAGTTGAGAAGACTGTCTGTCCCTCACACTGAATTGAAGCCCCAAACCCAGGCTTATGTCAAAGAATTTAGGCGAATGGAATTGAACTTGCAGACGGATAACAAATAATGTAAAATCCATCCGAACATGAGAGTTTTTTACCATATTCCAGAGGCGGCCATAGAGAAGAACAGTCTTGCGCCCTTAGCATTCAGGCCACTCCTTTTACGCCCATTCATATCTTTTAAAGGCGAAGAAACACCATGGTTCTTTCCATTTCATGTGCCACTCACAATGAAACATGGTGTTTTAGAGTGTTGGGACTTGCATGGTATGAGACATAAACATTTTACAGTGGACTCCATAAAAATCTTGTTCAGAGATGTCCCACGTGATGTGATGTTTGAATTTCTGAAAGAGATTAACATTCCTGATCTGATCTAAGATTTTTCGGAGAAAAGATTTCCAGTGTGTTTTAGAAGATATATTTGAAATGGATGTGTCAGTGAGTTTTTTTTTTTTTTTAAATGAATGACTTGTGAGTTGACTTCAACGCGATGACAGCCCTGATATGGCCAGTAGGCCCTTTGCAGTTGGCTGGGCTATAAAACAGCATTACCTCACATAACCTTACCACAAACTGACAGGGTCATCATGGAGAAACTTTGACGTCAGTGACCATGACATTGTGACAGCTGATGGGATTACGTTCCCAAAGACCAAAACTCCAATGGCATCAACCAGTTCAAACAAACACCACATCGCTGAAGGGAACGTTGAACGGAAAATGTTCTCTTTCGCCGTGGCAGCGACATTGACTAATTTCCTCAAAGAAACGTGTATTTGAATTCGTCAGCCCAACGTGGATGCATCCACGTGGTGTCTGACTGTGTAGAACATGTCGCAATGATTTAAAAACCAATTCAAAAAGCTAAGGTGACTTAGTGTGCCTTGATCTGACAACGGATATGGATCAGTTTCCATACCAGATAATTCAACTGCACTCAAGAGGCTGTATGTCCCAAAGAACACCCAAGCATTGCTGAAATACTTCATGGCTTCTCACTGAAGTTCTCCACAAAATAATACACAGCAGACCAGATCATTGTGGACGCTGACAGAGTAAAGGGCTGTACAATATCTCCAACGCTGCTTGTGTTGGGTCATTTTTGCAGCAGCAGCCATGAGCCATAGCAGGTCTCAGAAATGGACACCACCAACAATTCATTCCACCGAGGAATATGAGACACGCAAAACACTGAGGCAGATTGACAAATTAGTTGTTTCATTGAGGATGAATTTCAAATCAAAGAAATCACAAAGCATCTCTGTGTGGAAGGGAAAAGGAGCTTAAGCAATATCGTTCACTGTAGCCAACAAAGTCATTGCAACAATGACAGGAGAAACCAGCCAAGAGCCTTGGAAGGGTGTCTGATGATTCCTTGTAACGTTTTGACACACCGTGAAATCAAGAGCCTGTGTAACTCGCGGAAGTCAGTCTTTAGAGTTGGACATAGTATACTACTGTACTTGCCAGCATCGTTCTGGAGGTGTGATATGGAAAACAAAGGCAACTTTACTAACAACTGTTGAAACGCTGCATATACAATTTTCTGTCTGCATGACTCTCCCTTTGTCTCTCTTTCTCTCTCTCATCTCTCTCTGGCCAAGATTGAAATAAAAAATGACATCAAGGTGAGCTGCACTGTTGTTTAACAACTGTGTATCAAAGACTGGCTATGGTAAGGGGAAAACACTATGTAAAAAAAAAAAAATCACATGTATAAGTATCTGTAAACTCCTCTCAAGCGGAGTCATAATAGGCCAGACTCAAAAGAGACGATTACCAAAATCATTGTCATACTAGTTATTATTGTTTGTATTGTTATTATTCACATAATATTTAACATTAATATATTGTTTTTATTATAATTATCATTAATGATATAGCACATATCTTCGGTCAGAGACAATCTCTAAGTGCTTAACAACTCGTTCTACTTACTAAGCAAGTTGTCTACCTTACTATCTATTTTTTTTTCTACCCGCGCCCCCCCTACCTCTACCCCCCCCACCCCCCCCCCCCTACCCTCCCCACCTTCTTCTAATTTCTACCCCTATACCCCTTCTTTTTTTTTTTCATTTCTCTCTTCCTAACCCTCTAAAATTTTCTTATTTTCTAATCTAAACCCCCCCCAACCCTCCCCCCAACCATTTTTTTTTTTTTCTACCTTCTACCTCTAACCATTTTTCTACCATTGTTTTTCTAAAGTTTTCTAACGCCCCCTAACCCCCCCACCCCCCCCCCCACCCTTCTACCCCCCACCCCTAACTACCCCCCCCACCCCTCTAACCTTACCCCCCCTACTAACACCATTCTAAAATAGCTAACCTTTTTTCTACCCCCCCCCCCCCCCCAGCCATCTAAACTATTCTCTACCCCACCCCCCCCCCAACCACCCCCCCCCCCCCGCGACCCCCCCCTTTTTCTATCTACCCCCCCCCCCCCCCCTCCCTGTTAGATCTAAAGTATGACCTTGATGACGATATCATGCGAGGAAGCAGTGTACACCAACCAGCCAGGCGTTGGCTCTCAGTGTTCCTGTTTAACATACAAACCTGGATGTGACGTCAAATCATTTTTTCTACATCGACGAGTGAACACGCAACGATCGCCACAAGTGTCATGCTCAGAGTGATTCGGATTAATCATCGTTTTCCCCTGGTAACTATGGCTTCATATAAGTGAAGTTTTCTAAGCCTTGTAATTTTCATGAAGGGCTGCCATATCTAACAAAGTTTCGATCCCATAGCTTAGCATTTCTCTGGAGCTATGTTTACGAGGCTCGACATTTGAAAAGAACTGTTCTCTCTCTGTATCTCTCCCGTCGTGTTCTGATAACATATTCTGGGGGTTTTTTTTTGTTTTTTTTTTTTCATCTTCAATTCTCGCCAGCTGCAACGGTGACACCTGGGTGCTATGTCTGATTTGTCTTAACACTGCGTACATAATACATCTTTAGTGGGCTTGAAATGTGAAACGAACAGTTCTCTTCCCCGCCATCTTGAATTCTGTTTCTCAGCAAGTATCTGATCAGACGTGACACACTGCACAGTTTTTCTCTACTACAAAACTCTCCAGCTAAAGTGATGGCATGTGAGAATCAGCTCTGGTTTGTTTTGATACTGCACTATGTGCAATGGTATATGCATTGTCTGTAAACTTTACATCATCTTCCAACCAGCTGTGCAAAGTCTGTCTCCTCTGTCATGCGAGTAATGACAGCACCTTAGATGCCCTAAGAGTCGTACGTGTTAGGGCTATGCCATGCAAGTCTGGCCCTTACACTTGTCAGTTCAGCACAGTATTGATATCCCATGTCTCACGGTATTGTGACAATGACGGCTTGCACTTGACAGTTCAGCACAGTGTTGATATCCAATGTCTCACAGTATGTGTGACAGTAACGGCCTGCACTTGACAGTTCAGTACAGTATTGATATCTCATGTCTCACGGTATTGTGACAATGACGGCTTGTACTTGACAGTTCAGCACAGTGTTGATATCCCATGTTTCACAGTATTGTGACAATGACGGCCTGCACTTGACAGTTCAGCACCGTACTGATATCCAGTGTCTCATGGTATTGTGACAATGATGGTTGCTTCAAAAGGCTCCTTCTAATCGCCTCCAAACTGCAGGATGTCGACTAACTGAACTTAGCCTTTTCTTTTTCAGCTAATCACATATTGTAGTTAGCTGCCAGATTTGTGGAGCCTTGAAACACGTCCATCCGAAGACTGCACATGTTATTCTGCTTACAAACTTTTACCATGGTTTTACATAATTATGTCTTATGTCGTTTATGTCTTGAGTGTTGCTGGTCTTCAGAAACTTACCAGTACATCAGCAACGTTCCCATTCCTTGCTGACTCGCTGTACACCTGCCTGAGAGCAGACTGGCAGCTGTGTTCAGCTTATCTTGATCAATGGGCGAACCTATCCTAAAGGGCTTGGAAGGTGTTCGCATGTAGAATACTACCAGAAAGCTGCTCCTGTAGGCCAGTCTCACCGGAACCGGAAGGGGGGGGGGGGGGGGCGTCCAACAGGTGATGCATGACTGGGTATCAGGTTTGCTGGGGTCAGGCCAGCACAACAAAATACCCTTGGGCCTGGTCTCCCAGAGTGGCAGCTCTCAAGCTGTGATGTTGAAAGTAGAAACTGTATAGACAACTTGTTTTTTCTCATGAATCTGAGAAAGTAACAAGAGCACAAGCAGAGGAGTCAGCTCTGACGGTAATACCTCTTTCAACCCGTGCCTTCAACCTGGACGCAACTACGTGTACTGTAGTCGTCCTCAATGGCTTGCAAACCGACTGTATTAAGTATCAATTTAGTATTGATTTACCATGCTGTATCCATATTGCTATGACGAGAAGATGAATGAACAAAGCTGTCACGTCAAGCCATATGCGCAGCACTAACCCAAACATTGAATCATTGCTCAAGTGTGCTGGGTGTTATCAATTTTCAATTAGTTTTACAATTTTCTGCGTTATACTTTTTCAGTATTTTGCAATGCACCATCGTTTATCATATCCCTTTCCCTTCAGAATCAACGACGTGACATTTTCAGCCTCTGTTCTTCCACGGCCTGTGAAAAGGGAGGAAGGTTCTGTGTCTCTGATGAAATCATTTTGCACGTGACATTCATTCCCAGCAGTGCAACAGAATCTGCCAGATGAACTTCTCTTCAACGTTTTACCATTTTCTTAGCCATTATTTGAGATATTTCTGTATACTGCATACACAAAGAAAGCATTTTCAGGCGCACGAAAACAATTTCAATATTCCGTTATCAGAAGTTGCAGACTCATTTTATCAGCTGTACTTGAACGCAGTTTTTCAGCCCCTTCCGTTCCCAATGTAATCCCTTGAGGCACTGACAAGATTTCCTGTGAACATATCATTTCTAATTTCGGTTTTTCTTCAACTCTCTCTCTCTCTCTCTCTCTCTCTCTCTCTCTCTTATCTGCTTCCCAAATTGTTGTCACGTCACGTCTCCTTTTCTCTCAGTTTTGGTAATCACCCTCTGGAGAATATTGTTTTCTTCGTTTTTAATGTACCTGTCTGTTACGTGTTGGTTGTGACGTCATGTAAGACATACTTGTCGAAAATCTCAATTGTCTGTTTTGTATTGGGTATTTACAAGGCGGTACTTTTGAACTTTGTACTTTGTGTGTGTGTGTGTGTGTGTGTGTGTGTGTGTGTGTGTGTAACCCTCAAAGCATATGAATTTTTGTTTTATAATCTATATACTGTATTCTGCTTTCTCCTCCTCCTTCTACTACTACTTCCGTTCGAAAAGTTGTCTGTCCTCTATCCCCCCTCCGCAACAATTTCTTCTGTTCGTGTCTATTCTGCATATTGCAATCTTTTCCACACAGCGTCTTCTAATTTCTGATTTACATTTCGAATACCCTGGGGGTTTGTGTCAGAACCGTTTTTTATTTTTCGTACATTCACGGTTAAAATATGAATTGCTACCCTTGTCACCTAAAATTGTTTTCTTTTATACAGATGATCCAACTTCGTATATTTCGTATATGAAAATTTAGATTTTGAAAAAATAAATGAAAAAAAAAAAACGGCATTAACATTTTTCATCTATGTAAGTGAATGCACTTAACACCTATAATAACACTTCTGAGGATCTAATCATAGGCACGAAGAATTCCACATGTATTTTACAACTGCAAGTGCGCATTGATTGGCCTCACGAGCTTGGAAAGTGGACAAATACGTTCTTCACTTCCAACACCAATAGGCATGCACATAGAATTCCTTTCTGGTTTTAAGCTGGTTATGAAGTCATTTTTATCAAACAGACATATGGGTTTATGCATAAACTGACCCTTTACTGAGGTCAGTGGTCAACATGGGTGCCGCGAACAGTCTTTGCACACACACACACACACACACGCGCGCACGCGCGCGCGCGCGCGCGCACACACACACACACACACTCTCTCTCTCTCTCTCTCTCTCTCTCTCTCTCTCCGGGGGACGTGAGCCGCGGCTTGCAGCGTGCGGATCGCTGTTGACATTGTCGCACTGTTTTTCGTCAACGTTAGAGGACTGAGGTCGAGCAGGAGCCTGTACTTCAGTCATCAAGTACAGAAGACACCATGCCTTCAGCCCCCCTTGTCTTCAGGGCATCCTGTGGCTCCTTTTTACCTGTCTACGTCAACTTCATGTTGAAAAGGGCCACAGAGAAAGCAGCAAATCGGGTCGCCATGCTGACACCGCGAACCAGAGCTGCCGGTGTAACCCTAGGCTTGCTCCTCACGCTGATGTTCTGGGGCAGTTTGCTACTACGCTGCGGAGACGTCGAGCGGAACCCTGGACCCACCGGCGTGCGGCAGTCGAGGACGGGCAGCCAGAGTGCCACTACAGGACGGAGGACCAGCATGGACAGGACCGGGGCTTCTCTGGACGCCGGGCAGACGACTTCTGTTTTCCACCCAGTCACCCACCATAGCAGACGTGATGAACAAGCTGGACTGTAAGTTTGCTGAAATGGAAAATAGCCTAAAGGACCTTCGCGATCAGTTTGCTGCTATGCATTGTGGGTTTGATGATCTGCGGGAGGAGGTGGGGAATTTGAGGAAAGAAAACTTGGAGTTGGCAGGGAAAAACTCTGAGCTTTTGGCTAAAGTAGAACAATTAGAAAGAAAAACAGACGATTTAGAATGTCGGTCAAAGCGCAATAATCTTATTTTTTATGGTATCCCCAGACACCAAACTGAGACGAATGAGCAATGTGAAGGGAAATTACTTGACCTGGTTACAGACAAATTGGATGTAAAAATGGAAAGCGAGTTTGACCGTGTACACAGGTTAAATGCAAAAGATAACTCGCCCGTCATAGCTTGCTGCTGCTCTTCGTACAAAGACAAGCTGAGAATTCTTAAAGCCAAAACGAAGTTGAAGGGCAGTAACATCTTCGTTGGCGAGGATTTCTCTTTTCGTGTCAGAGAAATCAGACGTGGCCTCTCTCCCTATCTCAAGAAGGCAAGAGCCGGCGGGAAAAGGGCCTCTATGATTTTTGACCATCTGATTATCGATGGCAAAAAGTACTTCCTCGATTCCCAGGGCAACTTGAGTGAGTCAAGATAGGGAGTCGGCCGGCCACATGATGAAAAATGTTTGACAGGAAATGGGAACCTCAGTGACATAACACCGGTAGACCACTCGGTCACTGGTGGCAGTGTCACACGTGAGCACTGTTCGTTGAGGCAAACCTGTTTGGCATCGCTGTCGTCCGCTACCATGTGTGAATATATACACGAACAACACGGTTTTTTCCTATTGTACAGAAACCTTTTGCTTTTTTAACATGGAATATTGATGGTTTGATGTCAAAACTTGTTGATTCCGATTTTATTTCATTTTTGTATCAGTTTGACTTTGTTTGTTTAACTGAGACATTTATAGAGGAATGTCGAGATGATTTGTTTGTTGGGTTTAAAATATTTTGTAAGCCGGCAGTTAAATTTACGAGACAAGGGAGACGATCTGGAGGTGTAATTTGTTTAATAAGAAATGAATTCATCCCCTTTGTTAGCGCTGTGGAAGTAAATAATCCAAATTTAATTGTCTGCTTGATTGACAAAATCTTATTTGGACTAGATAAGGATATTTTGTATGTTTGCTCGTACATTCCTCCAGAAGGTTCTCCCTTTTATGTCCATTTTGATGTAGATAATGGTATTAGTGTACTGGAAGAATGTTTAACTGACTTGTTGATAACAAATGATGTTTTTTGTCATTTTAAACGGTGACTTGAATGGTAGAACTTCTAATATCTCTCAGAATTTTTTTCGGATTTAATGTCTTTGATACATGGCATGCTAGTCAGTCTCTCAGCACTAGCCGATGCTCTCAAGATACAAATCTAAATAGTTACGGGAAATCGTTATTAAACATGTGCACTGCTTTAGACTTGTGTATACTAAATGGTATGTGTAAAGGCGACCTCAAAGGTTGCTATACATATGTTTCTGATCATGGGAGTAGTGTCAACGATTTTTTATATTGTCAAATGACTTTTTTTGCTCTGTTATGCGATGTTTGTGAGCTACAGGTTGTAGAACGTATAGATTCTGATCATTTTCCTGTGTCACTTCATGTTCTTTTTCCCTGTGGAAACTTTGCAGATATGAGCAAAACCTGTCAGGCGATGTTATTGAAAAAATTGTCTGGAATGATGAATGCGCTTCTTTGTTTAGTAATACCTTATGTGATGAAAAGTCAAGTGAAAGTATTGATATTGCCATAAGTTTAATAGATGTTGATATTAATGATGCACTGAATATGTTTAATGAATGTGTAATGAATTGTGCTGAATGTATGAAAAAACGTATGCAGGGTCACGACAGGAAATCAAAGGACTGGTATGATCAAGAATGTGTTCTTAATAAAAAAAAAGGCTAGGAGGTTACTGAGAATAAGTCGCCGTACAGTAAAAGACACTGATAGAACTGCATATGTAATAGCTAGACGTGAGTATAAGCATTTACTTAAGAGAAAAGAGAAAGAATATAATAAATCAGTAATAGATAAGTTAGTAGCATCAATAAATTCACAGAGGGAGTTTTGAACCGTAGTTCACAAGATATCGCCAAAAAGGAAACAGCCTAGAAATAACATTCCAACTGACGTGTGGTTTCAACATTTTCAAGCTTTGTTAGAGTTAAACACAGACAATGAGCGAAATCAAGAGGGGTTTGAAGATGAGTCTGATGTCTATATGAACCCGTCCCATTAGTGAAGAAGAAGTGTTATTAGCAATTAAAAAACTAAAAAACAATAAGCAGCAGGCCCTGATGGCATAATTGGTGAATTGTTTAAACACTGTTCTGCCCAAGTTGTGCAGTTTTGCTTAAAGTTTTTTAATAAACTGTTTGATGATGGTATATTTCCGGATAACTGGACAGAGTCAATAATAATACCTATCTTTAAAAAGGGGGACGCAAATAATCCTAACAATTATAGGGGTATCTGCCTTAGTAACATAAGCAGTAAAATATTTGGATGATAATAAATAACAGATTGCAAGAGTGGGTTGAGGAAAACAATATTACTGGTGATCACCAAGCTGGTTTCAAAAAGGGTATTCGACTGTTGACCATATGTTTACTTTAATGGCTCTTGTTCAGAAGCAGTTTTCTCATAATCGAAAATTGTATGCTGCTTTTATAGATTTTGAAAAAGCATTCGATTCCATCAATAGAAATCTTCTTTGGCCAGTCATGATTAAAAATGGTATTAAGGGTAAACTTTATAGATGTATCAGAAGCATGTATGAGGTGGTTAGGGCTCGAGTTCGTTGTGGGGATAAACTGACAGATTACATTAACTGTACAGCCGGGGTTAGGCAAGGTGATGCTTGCAGTCCTGTTCTATTTTTCCCTCTTTATCAATGAGTTAGCAATTGAGGTGATCAAACATGGAAAACATGGGGCTCTGTTGACTTTGGATGCTTTTGAGTTTGTTTTTATTCTTTTATTAGCTGATGATGTGGTTTTGATATCAGAGACTGTTATTGGCTTGCAGACTCAGCTGAACAGTCTGCATCGCGCAGCTGCTTCTCTTCAACTAAAGGTTAATTTGTCCAAAAGTAACATTATTG
>JADBJO010006219.1:131819-134319 GCA_016801955.1 Conus betulinus
GAAAGATCGCTTGGATCACTATGTTTGATCCCAGGCTGCCTGCGAAGTCTACGATTATTAAAAAGAATCTTGACGTATATAGCAACCCTGAAAATTAAAAAAAAAAAATGTTCCCAAAGCATAACCTAATAGCAGCAGATAAAAAAAGAAGGAAAAACCTAGCAGCAATGTACAAACTAACACTTCCTAAAAGGCTAATTGAATATGGTCCATTCCCTAGGACAGGTTTTGAGACATGTACCAGAAAATGCGATACATGCGCCCACTCTGAGAACACCGGTCAGATTGTGAGTACGTGGGACAGAAAAACGTGGAAAATCAGACAGAAAATCTCCTGTAGCACAGAACATGTCATGTCTGTGTTAATTTGTGAAATACAACCTAGCCAGATGTACGTTGGTGTACAAAATTTCAAACATAGATGGGCTAATCATAAACGTGACGTATAGTTGAAAAAATAACCAAATGCAGTGTGGCTCATCCTATCTGGACTATAGACCATCCGGAAGGTAAAGACCTGGCATTTCTTTAGATCATTCCAATTGAGGCGGTCTGTAGAGAAGAAAGGATCTTGGAAAGAGAACTATATGGCAGGCTAACCTCGGGACCTGCTTCAGTGCGTTAAGTCAGAGGATGGAGATGACAGTGGCCAAGAACCAATGGATTCAGTACAAGCAGTAGCATTGAGACAGAAGACTGAATATGAGTGAAACAATGTGTATGTGTGTGTGTGTGTGTGTGTGTGTGTGTGTGTGTGTGTGTGTGTGTGTGTGTGTGTGTGTGTGTGTGTGTGTGTGTGTGTGTGTGTGTGTGCGTGCGTGCGTGTGTGTGTAGGGGGGGGGTCAGAAATGATAGTGAGGGTGGATATGCATATGTGGGAAATGGATAAGAGACGTGTGTGTGTGTGTGTGTGTGGGGGGGGGGGGGGGGAGGGAGAGGGAGGGAGGGAGAGGTTAGGGAGTGAGGGGGAGGAGGGAAGGGAGAGAGAGAGAGAGAGAGAGAGAGACAGACAGACAGACAGACAGACAGACAGACAGACATAGACAGAGACAGAGAGAGAGAGGATGAGTATTAGCGTGTGTGTGGTTATGTTAGTTAGGTAGTTAAGAAGAGATGATCAAACTTGAAGAACTTATTTCACGAGAATCTGATGCATTGGTCTTCACCAGCAGTTTTTGGAACCAACAATTTGAGAAATGTGATTCTTTTTATTCCTGTCATTTTGATCCTGTTGTTTTACCTGGTGGTTTTATTGTTGTGTCCTGCGTTCTGGTTGAACCTGAAAAATAGATATATGCTGAGAATAGTTAAGGTAAGATTACGGAACCGAGCTATAGCTTTCAAATCAAATAAGTATTGCTTTTCCTGCTGCTTCTTCTCCTTCGTCTTTTCCTTTTTCTACTTCTGTCTCTCCCTCTTTTTTTCTCCCCCTTCCCCTTTTCTTTTCTCCTCCCCCTTTTTTTTCTCCCGTTCCCCTCTTCCTTTTTTTTTTTTTTCCTTCTTTTGGTCTTGTTCGCCGACTTCTTCTTCTCCTCCTCCTCCTCCTCCTCCTCCTCCTCCTCCTCCTCCTCCTCCTCCTCCTCCTCCTCCTCCTCCTTCTTCTTCTTCTTCTTCTTCTTCTTCTTCTCACCCCCTCTCGGTTTTCTTCCCCCTCCTCCTCCTTTTCTCCCCCTCCTCCTCCCCCTTCCCCATTCTTCTGTCCCTCCCCCCTTTTTTTTGTTCTCCCCTCCTCCTTCTCCGCCTTCCTTTCCCCCCTTCTCTCTTCTTATCTTTTCCCTCTCTTTCTCCGTCTTGTTGTTGTTGTGTTGTTGTTGTTGTTGTTGTTCTTCTTCTTCTTCTTCTTTCTTTCTTCTTCTTCTTCTTCTTCTGATAAATAAATAACTCATTTACTTGCATTGTTGTATATTCATGTATTATAATATGATGCAACGGAACGGGTGTAGTGTAACGTATATGTGTTGTCATGCATTTGTAATGATTATGAAATTGTGTTTCTATATCCCTTACTACGTTATCCAACGTTAGCAAGATCGAATGACAGTGCAGTTTCAATGACAAGTTTAAAACGTACTGAGAAATCTTATTATGTCCACCAATTTGGCTGAATGTATATCATTTGTATGTAATTGTTTAAGTACAGTGTAATCGTGATTTACTGTTAGCTAACAGAATCTACAAGGTCTGCCTAGATATTCATGAACCGACACATATGAAGATCCCCCCACTACCCCACAATATCCCCCCCCCCCTTCTCCCCCCCTGTCCTTCCTCTTTCGCCCCCCCCCCCCCCCCTTTCCCTTTCCCCTCCTCATCCCCTCCCCCCCAACTCTCCCCCCTTTTTTTCCCTCCTCCACCCTCTCCCCGCTACTTTTCCCTCACAACCCTCCTTTCCACCCCTCCTTCCCCTTCCCCGCCCCCCTTTTGCCCACCCCCTTTTCCTCCACCCCTCTCACCCTCCCCCCTTCCTTCCCAACCCTCACTTCTTTACATGTACCCTAAG
>JADBJO010006220.1:0-10000 GCA_016801955.1 Conus betulinus
TGCACAAAAACTAATACAAGTGTCAATCCACACATTCGCCGCCGCCCCTCCACCCGCCCCCCCCCCCTCCCCCTCCCCTCTCTCTCTCTCCCTCTCTCCATCTGTGTGTGTGTGTGTGTGTGTGTGTGTGTGTGTGTGTGTGTGTGTGTGTGTGTGTGTAAACTGACATCACCACCGCCTTTGTTGTTGACAACAGTCACTCCCTGATTCTCGTCCATCTCACACTCCACCGTGAAAGGGTTCAAGGGACCTGAGTAACATACATCATCATCATCATCATCATCATCACCACCACCACCACCACCATCCTCCTCCTCATCGTCATTACAGCAACATCATCATCATCATCATCATCATCATCATCATCATCATTATCATCACCACCACCACCACCACAACAATAACAACATTATCATCATCACCATTAGCAGCAGCAGCAGCAGCAGCAATAACAACAACAGCAACAATAATAACATCAACAACAATAACAACAATATAGTCATCATCAACATAATCAATATCATCATCATCATTAAAACTATCATCATCGTTGTCGTCATCATCATCATCATCATCAACAACAACAACAACAACAACAACAACAGCAACAACAACAACAACAACAACAACAACAACAATGACATTTAACAGCAACATCGTCATAATCATCGTAGTCGGCATCATCATCATCATCGTGGTCGTCGCCGTCGTCGCCATCATCATCATCATCATCATCATCATCATCATCATCATCATCTTTATATGCAGTTGCATTCAGAAATAAACTTGAGTAACAGAGGTGCTTCAAAACTAGCCGACTCTTGATTTCAAAAGACAACAAAAACAAAACAACAACGTCAGCAAATATAATCAGCAGCCCTTAATTACAGCGTCATTGTTGCAGTCAGGGGAAAAAATAGTATGACCAGGATTAAATCGGTTAAAAGTCAAGTGGGGGAAAAAAAAAACAGGTGTTGTGGTTTCAGTGCGTATCAGAAACGTGATTAAGGAACGGATTATTGTGGAGCTGAAAATCCTCTCTATCTCTCTGTCTCACATAGTCAGGAAATGGTAACAGCTGCCATTAACTCCAAAGCCACCGTCGTAGTCAGGAGAAAAGAATACTATGACCAGGATTAGATTTATGAAGACACTCATATAGAAAAACATGGGTGTTGTTTTATAAGTGTTTATCAGAATGTGATTAAGGAATGGATTATTATGGGGTTAAAAATTCTCTCTATATCTCTTATAGATAGATAGATAGATAGATAGATAGATAGATAGATAGATAGATAGATAGATAGATAGATAGATAGATAGATAGATAGATAGATAGATAGATAGATAGATGGATGGATGGATGGGACGGACGGACGGACGGACGGACGGACGGACAGACAGACAGACAGACAGATAGATAGACAAACAGACAGACAGATAGATAAACAGACAGACAGATAGATAGACTGATAGATAGATAGACAGATATGTAGGCAGGTCGAAGTTAGATAGGTAAGGTAGGCAAAGAGGTTGATAGGTAGACAGATACATGTGCGCGCAAGTACGCACGGATCTACACACCTTTAGGTCCATCAGGATCAATGACGTAAGAGTAACTGCCAGTGACGCCAGCCTGACGGTACTTCTCGCAGTTGGGTTCAATACCTGTGACGTAGCCAATTGTCATGACATCAGAAGTCAAATCATTGTCACCTTCACGGCAAAAGGGCAAATCATTGTGATCACATCAAAATGTAGGTCAGTCATGTTTACGACCTCAAGGTGAACTCACATTTATTACGTAGAATATGAATTTTTGTTTTTTTATCATGTGAACGGTCAAATGCCTGTCCTCACATCCAAAGTCAAATCAATGTCATCAAATCCAAGGTCAAATTATTGTCATTACATCCGAGATCAAATCACTGTCATCACATCCAAGGTCAACTAATTGGCATTCATTCCAGGTCAAATCATTGTCATCATATCCAAGGTCAAATTATTGTCATCACATCCATGATCAAATCATTGTCATCACATTCATGATCAAACTATTATCACATCCATGGCCAAATCATTGTCATCACATTCATGGTCAAATCATTGTCATCACATCAATGATCAAATCATTGTCATCACATTTATGGTCAAACCATTGTCATCACATCCAAGGTCAAATCATTGTCATTACATCCCAAGGTTAAATTATGATCATATCCAAGGTCAAATTATTGTCATCACATCAATGATCAAATCATTGTCATCACATTCATGGTCAAATCATTGTCATCACATCCATGGGTCAAATCACTGTCATTACATCCAAGGTCAAATTATGATCACATCCATGATCAAACTATTATCACATCCAAGGTCAAATCAATGTCATCATATCCATGATCAAATCATTTGTGATCACATCAATGATCAAATCATTGTCATCACATCCATGGCCAAATCATTGTCATCACACATCCATGATCAAATCATTGTCATCACATCCATGATCAAATCACTGTTATCACATCAATGATCAAATCATTGTCATCACATCAATGATCAAATCATTGTCATCACATCCATTGTCAAATCATTGTCATCACATCCATGATCAAATCATTGTCATCACATCCATGATCAAATCATTGTCATCACATCCAAAGTCAAATCATTGTCATCATGTCCAAGTCCAGATCATTGTCCTCACATCTAATGTCAAATAATTATCATCACATCCAAAGTCAGATCATTGTCATCACATCCAAAGTCAAATCATTGTCATCATCATTTCCAAGGTCAAATCATTGTCATCATCATTTCCAAGGTCAAGCCATTGTTGCCACATCCATTGTCAACACATCCAAGATCAAATTACTTTCATCACATCAAAAGTCAAAAATTATTGTCATCGTACCCAAAGTTTAATTATTGTCATCACATCCAAAACAAATCATTGTCAATACAATCAAAATTATATCATTGTCACCGCATCCAAAAGTCCAACCAGTCTCATTTCATCGGGAGTCAGTCATGGTCATCAAATCCAGTCAGATTATTGTCATGGCATTGAAAGTCTTCAGTGACGTCTAAAACCTTATGATTCTCTTTATATATATAGACGTTAAAAACCCAAAGCACTGCCACTCAAAAAAGTAGTCGATGGCGTAAGTCTTCGATAGTATACCAGTTTATCTGACACAGTAGATTACCACTTGGAAGATCCCGACAAAGGCTGGTTTACACATCAAAGGCTGTTTTACACATCAAAGGCTATTTTACACATGTCTCAGCCGTTGTCAGCACTGATGACACTGAGGATGCCTGGGTTGTTACACGAGACAAATTCTCGCTCAGACTGTGGGTACAATTGGGCCTCCATTGAATCCTGTCTGGATCCTCAGGCATAGGTTAGAGAATAACACAAGAAGTAAGCAACCATTGATATAAAAAGAAATCTTGGAGCCTGTCTCAAAGATTTCTTTCTATATCCATTTTTCCTACTTGGTTTATAACCTATTCCTTGGTTGACAAAATTAATGTCTTTTCTAGATGATCACAAAACAGACATGAACTTGCTCAGAACAATACTTTCCACATGGTGGTCTTCCAGTCAAAGATAGACACTTGAAACAAATAGTGTCTTTTGCCAAAGAGTCCTTGCCTTTCTGATGTCTGCCTTTTTTCTCCTGAGGTCTGTTACTGTTTCCATGTGATCTTTTACGTTCTCTTCGACATCTCTCCTTGATAAACAGTCCTGCTGTACACCATGATTCAGCCCAGACCGAAACCAATTAAAAAAAAAACAACATAACCCATCCTAAATTCGACACACCATAACAGAGTCCGACCCAGCACAGGTTAACTGTAACTCAACCCCATTCTAAGCTCGATCTTTCATAACTGAACCTAATCTGAACACGACTCATCTAACTTAAAACCAGTCTTAACTCAACCTATCTCACGTAAACACACTCAGCTCACCGAAAATCAGCCCAAGACAAATTCGACTCACCGTGACTCAGCCCAGCTCCGACTCGACTCTCCATTAACTGAGTTTAATTCAAAGTTCACCATAGCTAAGCCCAATCTACGTCGACTTGTCATACTTCAGCCCAACATAATCTCGATTCACCATGACTCAATCTAGTCCAACCCCCACTCACAATAGCATGACCCAACGCCTACTCGAATCGCCATAACTCAGTTCAAATCAAAAAAAAAAATCAACACCTCACAACTCAACCCCAAGAAACTGATTAGCTGACCCAAAACAAACTGGTTGATTACTATTCAACACGACCCAAACTCTCCTCTCTATAACTCAACTTAATCCAACCATCAGCTCAACCCAGCCTAAACCCTACTCACCATGAGCGAACGGAAACTCGACTCATCACAACTCGACCCAACACAAACTTAGACACAACACGCAGCTCAACTCAACGCACACTCGGTTCACCAAAAAAGTCATCAGGCAAACGAACTCGACTCACCGGAGCTCAAAAACCTTTCCTCCCCCTCCCCCTACCCCGAGTTCGCTGCGAGTGTGTGGCACTGCAGCGGACGCCAAGGGAGAGGTGGCAGATCTCCTTTGAAGGACACTGACGTGAGAGGTCAGTGTCAGGCGGCGCAGCGATCCTTCCAGCCATATGGGTGACGGCAGGTCTAGTCTGTGTCGCCGGGGGACGGCTCCTGGAGATGTGGGGCGATCGGCGATGGAGCGCTGCCTGACTATGATTACCGTGGCCTGGGATACCGTGTTCTGAGCCAGGCAGACATGGGGGCACTCCCTTTGGGGTTGGGCCAAAATATTGGCCTCTCAGCCGTAGTCTGCGTGTACCCGACGAATATTAGGTACTCGTGCAGTGCCCCAGCGACTTTCGTCCTGCTCCTTCTTTGAGGCGGCCTCACGCGGCACAGGACCATTGCCACCCGAGCTCGAAGAAGGCCGCCTGGTGGTCCTGAAGACAGCACTTTTGGTTGGGGAAAAGAAAGTCAAATACACTACGCCCATCTTCGGCCGACCAACGGCTGAATTTGAAATAAAAAATTCAAAAGGAACCAGAGCTCTGAGAAAGACATGACGACGAACTCGCTCACTACTGCCCAGCGACAACACTTGCCACAGAAGATGCAGACCTGTGTCTGCAAGTGTACCTTGTCCTTAAGGGCCGCAAGCGAATAGGTCGATAAACTCATCCACCAGCCAACCAACTCCCCCTGCCCCCCCCCCCCCTCCTCCCCCCTCCCACCTGCCCCCCCCCCCCCCCCCCTCCCCCTTGACACCAACTGACCAAACTGTTTGTGGCTACACTGCAGAGGCCCCAGGAGGAAGGCGTTGCGGGTGGAGGTGGTGGTCAGTCTCATGACGGGCAGTTCAGACCTGTCCAGGATCAAACCCAGGTCGCTGCGGTTCCCGCCGTCATGCAGGTGGCAGTTGCACAACACTCGGTCGTCGTCGCAGGAGTTGGTGATGCCACAGGGCGCAGCTGTTCTGTTGACGTGAGAGAGAGAGAGAGAGAGAGAGAGAGAGAGAGAGAGAGAGAAGAGAGAGAGAGAGAGAGAGATAAGGTGGGGGATAGAGTAACAGGGAGAGAGGGGGGAGAGGGAGGGAGGGGAGAGAGAGAGAGACAGGAAGGGAGATACAGAGAGAGACAGAGACGAGAGAGAGAGAGAGAGAGATGGAGAGAGAGAGAGAAGAGAGACAGACAGACAGAGAGACAGAGAGAGACACAGAGAGACAGAGACAGATAACCTGACAGACAGTCAGATAAACGGACAAGCAAAGAGAGATGGACAGCCAGCCAGCCAGCCAGCCATCTAGACAGACAGACAGACAAACAGACAGACAGACAGACAGACAGTCATTTGGTCGAAGGCCCCATTTAAGGGTCAGGAACTTAAAAGAAAGGAAAAGTAGTAACTCTCATATAAACAATACGGACAACCGACAACATACTTAGTAACGTCACATGAAGAAATTTATCTAAAATCATAAAAGTGGAACATCAGCGCATGATGATTATTAATGAAAAAAAAAAAAGCGTAAGAGAGACAGAGAAACAGAGAAGTGACAGTGAACAGACACAGATCTCACGGAGCTATTGTTTGTTTCCACCAGGAAAATACGTCATTAGCCCACCGCGTGACGTCACTTGTACTCCTGCTTCCGTCATCGTGTCACCCTGTATGACACAAGGACGAAACATGACGTCATGCAGACCACAGAGAACTCTCTTCTTGATTGTTTTCGAAGGCAGACAGTTGTGAAGACTTCTACAGTAATGAACTTTCGGAGGAAGTGCCAGGGACAATCAGCAACATCGATCGTAATATTACAATACATTGAACTACAACAGAGCTGCTGAAAATTAACATACGCAGAAATATGTTTCGGTGTACACATCTTACACATAAATGTCATCGTTGTAGTAGTGTCTGTGCAGAAGATTTTTTTTTTTTTTTTTGCCAGTATCACAGCAAAACGGCTACACACACGGGTCTACTCTTCGGTACGCATTATCTTCGGTAATCTGCAAGATCACACTTAGAATTTCTCACTCTGGAGTCTTGGAAAGTCCACATCTGACCTTGCTGATACTTACAGATCACGGTCAGAGTAGTTAGCCTTCAATTCATTAAAACACGAACAAGCAGGGTGAACACTTCGCCCTTGATGAAACAACCACGTGCCCACAGTTCCAAACGAATGCTGCTTAAAGGCGTCAAATCACCCAGCTGAAATACCAACACAGAGCACACAGATCCAACAAGACGACGTCCCCTCTGAAACGGACGTTTCCAAGCCTACCCACACTCTCTTCTGTTTATTTCTGTTTGACTTTACTCAAGATTAAAATGGCTGTGCTAGTCTTCAATGAAATGTTGATTTATGATTGTTCATTTATCCAGTCGTTGTTGGTGTGTGCATGTGGCATTTGCAGGGCATGTGGGCATGTTTTAAAATCATTTTTTTGTTTTTTTGGGGGGGGGGGGGTGGGGTGGGATGCGGTGGGGTGTTGCCTTCTTGTTTGTTCCCTGTCTTCTGTGTTGGCATTTCTGCTAGGCGATTGGGTGTTGCAAGCAACATTCGTTTCGATTTATCAGCGTGTGGGTATCCAATAATGGGAGCAAGAGTTACCCTGACAATCGTTGTTTACTGTTTACTGTGCCCTGCCCTATTTGGGGATTCGCCTTTATTAATTAGTCTGACCTTACTGAGGACTGACATTCAACAGAATGACCCTTCACCAATCAATCGAACAGCTGCACTATCAAAGACTACACCATCACGCCAGCACTCGCCCAGCATGCTACAGAAGCTACAGACGTAGGCAACACAGGCAGTCAGGGAGCTGGAACAGTTCAGTGGTTGAGCGCTTGACTCGTAATCTTGGTGTTCCTAGGATTGCGGGTTCGAATCTTCTCTGGGCCCTTTTGTTACAGGGGAATTTTTCCCTCAGAGTTAACATTGGCTCCGACTCCCATTTCCCATACAGTCGTTCGAATGAGACTATAAACCCAGGTTCCGTGTGTGAATGCACGCATAACATCTTGCACACAAGTAAAATCCCATCACCAACTTTCGAAAGAGAAGGCCAGTTTGGCCGTTGGTATGGATGACACGTTACACATAGCAAGCACCCTGCGTGAGCAATGGAAAGAACGAAGAGAGTAAGCAAACTGAACGATATTGACCGGATGACACGGGAAACGACTGAATGAAGTGCCAGCTGGCAGCTCTTCAGTCGGCACTACCCAGGTAGGCAGCCCCTTGTGTAAACGAGTGTGGATTGTAAAGCGCCTTGAGCTTGGTCTCTAGCCGTGGGTAGGTTCTAAGTATTCACCATCATCATCATCATCATCATCATCATCATCATCATAACAATAATGATAATAATATGTGTCACCTGGCAGAAGTACTGGACACGCTGGGAGCAGAAGACGGAGCCGTCAATCACAGCCGTTGTGTCAGGCCCAGGCAAGGTGTACCTCAGCCCTTGCCCCTCTCCAGGAGTCTTCTTGATCTCCGCTCTGAAATTCCGCATTATAAAACAGTTATATCTATCTCAAATTTACAGTTGAAAATTCCAGGAATCTTCTTGATCTCCACTCTGAAATTCCGCATTATGAACAGTTATATCTATCTTAAATTTACAGTTGAAAATTCCAGGAGTCTTCTTGATCTCCACTCTGAAATTCCGCATTATGAACAGTTACATCTATCTTAAATTTACAGTTTGAAAATTCCAGGAGTCTTCTTGAACTCCACTCTGAAATTCCGCATTATGAACAGTTATATATCTATCTCAAATTTACAGTTGAAAATTCCAGGAGTCTTCTTGAACTCCACTCTGAAATTCCGCATTAAACAGTTATATCTATCTCAAATTTACAGTTGAAAATTCCAGGAGTCTTCTTGAACTCCACTCTGAAATTCCGCATTATGAACAGTTATATCTATGTCAAATTTCCACTTGAAAATTCCAGGTGTTTTCTTGATCTCCACTCTGAATTCCGCATTATGAACAGTTATATCTATCTCAAATTTACAGTTGAAAATTCCAGGAGTCTTGTTGAATTCCACTCTGAAATTCCGCATTATAAACAGTCACATCTATCTTAAATTTACAGTTGAAAAATTCCAGAAGTCTTCTTGATCTCCACTCTGAAATTCCGCATTATGACAGTTACATCCATCACATTTACAGTTGAAAAATTCAAGCAAGGTGTACCCCAGCCCCCAGCCGTCTCCTGCTGAAGTCTTAGTTATTTCCACTTTGAAATTCGCGCTATGAACAATCACATCAATCTTAAATTTTCAGTTGAAAAACAAAATGAAGCAAGGAGAACCCCAGCTATTGTTATTCTCCTGGGGTCTTCGTTGTTCGACTCTGAAATTCGTATTATGAATTATGAACAGTTGTATTACTCTTCAATTTTTCGGTTGAAAAATTGATTGTGTATGACACAAGTCTACAGCCATTGTGATTTTTTTTCAGTCTGTCATTCAAGTTGTTATTTGTTGTGGACAGTTACTATGATTTAAATGAAGACATGGCCTAACGGATGATTTGCACTGAGAGTAGTGACCAGTAACCAGTTCAACATTTTTTTTTTCTTAATCTGTGGTGATGTCAAGATGGTTTTTTCTGTTTCTTTGTTTGTTGTCAGAAGCTCATTTCGGTTATACACTGAATATGTCACAGCTCGTAACACAGGAACAGATGAACTGGTTCTTTTCGGTTTTGATTTTTACAATAAAATCTACTTTTTTTCCCTGTGTTTTTCGAATTGTTGTCTACAAACTTTAGAAATGGAGATCGAACCGGACTATGTCAACATAGTTGTAAGACTTGAAAAAAAAATACAAAGAAATGTCAATCTTAATGCGAAGTATTGAAAAAAAAATATTTTGTCAATGATGGCTCTATCAAGAACTTTTGTTTCCCAGTGTTTGAATTCTTTCTTTCACTTTTTCTGAATAATCTATTTTGTATTATCATATCCTCATCATTAAAGTTGTTGTTTTTCGCTGTTGTTGTTGTTTGTTGTTATAACTCAATCTATGTTTGTGTTCAACTGACAAAAGATCCACTTTATACAACATACGACTATCACTGAAATTACGTGCGATATGTGTTAATCATTTTAGGTTCCAATGTTTCTCTGCCAGTATCAAAAATGGATGTAGACAATAACGCACAACACAGTGCAACACAACACAACACAGTACAGACCAGCACAATACAGCACAGCATAACACAGTACAAGATAACACAGTGCAGCACAACACAGTACATACTATGCAACACAGTGCAGCACAACACAGTACAACACAATACAGCCCAGCAACACATCACAGCTAAACACACTCAGTACCACCCGTTTCCACCCAGCATAGCACAGCGCATTACATCCCAGCAGTAACGTCACGCCACAATGAATCAGTTGATTTTCTTTCACGCAGCTTTAAGGTATGCAGGAAGATAATAAC
>JADBJO010006220.1:12500-22500 GCA_016801955.1 Conus betulinus
CCATAAATCACATTTCACTCTTTCATCTCCCGAGTCCACAAAAGTATGTGCTAGCAGCCAGCACAAACTCGCAAAGACTACCTTGCTTTCGCCACGTAATGTTTATTGAGCGCTTGATTTGTGGAAACGCAGTGCAAGTGGAACATATAAAATCGTCACCGTCAGTGGGGTTCAGCGTGTGCGTGTTTCAAGGCCATACGACAGCGACTTCAGAGCGTCATGATCGTTGTGTTGACTATCACAAACCAGTTTTTCCTGCCTCCTCTTTGAAAGGATGCACAATGACAGATGTCTCTCAACAGTTGCGCGCACACAGACAACATCGGAGAACACGCTGGTCTCAAACTGCAGGCGGAAATTGAAACTGCAGCAAAGACAGAATTACTCCGCCGCATATCGGAAGAACAATACAAAATATACACAAACGCGTTTCGACCTATTTGGTCTTCTTCATGCCAGACAGTTAACACTCACGACAGTGAAAACGAAGGACGTAGTCTTTCTGCACCCTGTGCGAAAAGATAAGTGACAGCCTGTTCGTTCTTCGTTGTCACTGTCTTGAAAGTTATTTGTCTAACCTGAAGAAGAAGACCAAATAGGTCGAATAGGGTTGGCGTTTGTTTCGTAATATGTTCATTCTTTCGTTTGGCGGTGTGGTGGTTCTCTCTTTGCTCCTACAGCAGAACACGTCGTCCGGAACAATTAGAGTCGCTGGATTACACAGACAGGCTGGCGGGAAGTGTATAACATGACCACCGGGTGGATCTCTAGGATGAAAATTATATTTTGCAAAGACGGCATGGGAGTCAGCGCTTAGAGAAAACAACAACAAAGCTTATGGCGATCGAAACAACTCAAATGAGATCAGAATATTACCTAGTGGACAAGAACTGGAGACTGCGAACAGGTTCAGATATTGTGGCGCTGTCCCCAGCCAAGATGGAAGAATAACTGAAGTCATAGCTACGAATGGACGTGTTCCAGATTATAACCAAAAAAAAAAAAAAAAAAAAAAAAAAAAAAAAAAAAAAAAAAAAAAAAAAGCAGCAGGGGAAGATAACGTTTGTTTTTCTCCCCATTGCAATAGAGTTGTCTTTTTCTCAGTTCATGGGTCAAGTAAGTAGATCTTAAGAGTCACATATCGTATTTGAAGCGTACCTCAGGATAACGGTTGGGATATGGAGTGTCTGTATTACAGGCGCGCCGTTTCACATCCATATTTCTGTGTTTTCTCTCTCTGATTGAACTGTGAAGCTGACTGGTGGCGCAAAATTGCTTTGGGTGTACCCACCAGCCGCAACTGTCCCACAAAATCGACAACGTGACTATCGCTAAACGCGAGCTCTAAGACAGACTACCTCCTTTTGCAGATTTCGAAAATCGTCCGTTACACAAATAGCGGCAACCTTTTCAAAATCAAAATCAACCGGAGAAAACAGAATGTTCGCCTTCAGACCTGAGCTGAAAACACTGCACGAGCCGTGCTATTCATCCTAATTCAGGCACGAAAATTACGGACTGACAGCAGCACTATGCAGAAAATTCCAAGCCATGTAGATAAGATGTTTCAGGAATGTTCTCGGTATCTCCATGTTATACATAATGAAGTCCACGAAACCATCAGGCAGCATCTGAGTCAAGACAAAGACCTGTTCACCACAGTGAGGGAAACGAAACTGAAGTGGTATGGACATGCGACGAGATCATGACGGCTGTCCTTGACTATGATATATATGTACAGTAAAAATGGCAACAGGAGATGGAGCACACAGACAAGGAGATGGACAGACAGCACTGCAGAGTGGACCGGGAAAAGCTTTGTCTCAACCCAAGTAGTTGACCACAATCATCAAGGGCAAGATACAGCTGGTGCAGAGGTCATCAACTGCAGCACGTGCTTCTCGTGGGGCTGCTGGGCTCTACGACCAGTGACAATGGCTTTGACAGGCAGGTCGTGCTCTGCTGCTTTCACAATCCATACGGTCGTCTCCCTTGCCCACCGTTACCTATCATCTCTCACCTGTCCCAGAGTCACGTTGGAACGCCACAGAAGACTTCGCAACCAGCTTCCGCCATTCCTCCCAGTTCTCAGACGCTGTTAGGCAGTTGCTGAGTGTGAGGCCAGTCCATGCACTGATGTTGTCCTCCCATCTCCTTCTCTGTCATCCTCTCTTTCTTTCTGCCTGCTCTGCTCCTTGTAGAATGGGTTTGACAAGTCCTCTCGATCTTGATACATGAGCATATCATCTCATTTTCCTTCTTTTCACCGTGGACAACAGGTCTTCGTATGGTCCAGTGGCTCGCCTTACTCTGGTCTGGACCTCCAAGATGGTAATGTGATCTTTTCATCAGATGCCAAGGATCTTGCAGAAGCGTCTCATCTCTAATGTCTGAATCTTTTCTAGTTTAGCTGTCAGGGTCCACACGTCTCACAAGCATACTCCCACCTGCCCACACCCCACCGCCAAAACTTTGCAGATCAGAGTTTGGCACGGCGGACTGAAAGGGAATGGTAGATGGTTCAAATCTCATCAAAGGCATTCACTTCCGGGATGGCTGCATCAGCAGGTTCCCGCCCACAGTTGCGCGTGTTGTGGACTCCCGTGGAAAGTCTGGAACCACGCAGCTAAGGCTCCCCCCCCCTTTTTTTTTTAATGGATGGATGCGTCTCTGAAGGTGTTGTTCACATTTCCTGACCAACGCTGCATGTGTCTGTATCTCTCAGGCCAGCCTGATATGAGTATACATCATGAAAGGAAGCGTGGAGTAAAATTCTGCGTTATGTAGTTTCAATCAGGATAGAACACCATAGCATTATTTCTGGCATAATCATCTTGATTTATCATTGTATTAAAGAAAATACGGTAAAAACTGTAACACGGTTACGTCAATTTTTATGTCCTCTTCGCGTCAATGCCCGCGATAATTTTACGTCACAGTCATTAGTATCTGCAATTCATAGGGACTGATGTTCTACTGTTTCATTTACAGGGTGACATCTTCCAGAAGGGGATGGTTACGTATGCTGGCTCCGCCACAGAACAGTCACTGTCGTCCTCTGGTGACGTTGAAGGTGGTGTCCTGCAGTCTTGTGGGTTCAGAACTATCACAACTGGAGTAACTCAGCAGATACACAGTGTATAACCTAATAGTTTGCCTCGTGATGTCTTAGTATTCATTGCACCTGTAGATGTGGCTTTATTACAGGTGGAGGATGGGGTGGAGGAGGTCGGAGTAGCGTGAAATATTTTCACCGAGGAGGTGTGGAAGAGGAGAAAGAAAGGAAGAAAAAAGGAGGGAAGGGAAGGAAGAAGAAGGAAGGCGGGAGAAGAAGAAAGAAAGAAGAAAGAAACGTAGAACGAGTTTTGAAGCAAGGAAGAAGAAAGAAAGAAGGAAGGAAGGAAGGAAGAAAAGAAGAAGAGAAAGGAAGGTAGGAAAGAAAAAGAAAGAAAGGTTGAGACGAAGAACGAACGAAACGAAGAAAGAAAGAAAGAGGGGAAGAAGGAAGGAAAGAAGGAAGAAGAAAGAAGGAAGGAAAGAAAGAAAGGAAGGAAGAAGGAAGGAAGGAAGGAAGAAGGAAAAGAAGAATAAGGAAGGAAGGAAGGAAGGAAGAAGAAAGAACGAGGAGAAGAAAAAAAAAGGAAGAAAGAAAAGAAAAAAAAAGAAAGGAAGGAAGAAGAAAGAAAGAACAAAAAAGGAAACAATTATGAAGATCACACTCATAATCTGTACACACACTCCAGCCTCTGCCTCTCCCTCTAACGCCCCCCCCCCCCCCCCCCCCCACCCCCACCCCATCCCTACCCCAGGACACCCCATCCCTCACCCCACTCACCCCCCCGACTCTCTATACCACCACCCACCCGTCCTTCTGCTCACCAAAGCTCTGAGGGCCACAGCGAAGCTTGCCCACGAAGTACGATCCTGGGGTCCCCGATAGCGCCGAGGATGGAGGGATGATGACCTTGGAGAGCGGGAGGGCTTCTTTGACGAGAATGAGTCCCCCATCCTCCCCAGACTGCCCATCACCGCACTGACACCTGTTGGGGCACTTGCCCACGTCGCCGCACGCGCATTGCTGGTAGACAAAAAAAAAGGGGGGACAGTTAGAGGTGGTGATGGTGGTGTGATGGTGACACTCTGATGATACTGCCGAGTTTTTTCCCATGACCCCAACCATCATCACAGGCCCTCTGCCACCACCACCACCGCGGTGGTGGTGGTGGGGCAGAGGGCCTGTGATGATGGTTGGGGTCATGGGAAACTCGGCAGTATCACCTTCGTTATTCTCATGTATCATCATAAACAATTGTCAAATCAGAAAGCCCTCATATCGTGGTCTCCAAAACATTTCATGAAATGATATGAAATAAATGAACACAGAGGTTTTTTTTTATTTTCATACCTCAGTTATAATTCTGAAGTTTATCACTGTTTAACATTTCGTGGAATTTGGTTATTTAAGAATGAAGGTAGCCACTTTCTCTCCTTACGGTTTATGTCTTAAGCGGACACTAGGGTGTATGTGCTTGTTGTTGTTGTTGTTAATGTTGTTTTTATTTTGGTTTTGGTGGTGTCGTCTGTCCCATGGAACACGATGGCCCACTCTTCCATGAAAGATCGGATGAGAGTTAAATGTGTGTGTGTGTGTGTGTGTGTGTGTGTGTGTGTGTGTGTGTGTGTGTGTGTGTGTGTGCGTGCGTGTGCACATATGCGTGTGCGTGTGGCTGTTAGTCTGTGTATGTGTTGTTGTTGTTGTTGTTGTTGTTGTTGTTGTTGTTGCTGCTGCTGCTGTGTTGTTGTTGCTGTTTGTTGTTGTTGTTGTTGTTGTTGTTGTTGTTGTTGTTGTTCTTCTTCTTTTTCATGAGGTCTTTCTTTCTTCTTCTTCTTCTCTCTTCTTCTTCTTCTCTTCTTCTTCTTCTCCTTCTCCTTCTTCTTCTTCTTCTTCCTTCTCCTCCTCCTCCTCCTCCTCCTCTTCTTCTTCTTTTTCTTCTTCTTCTTCTTGTAGCTGTTGTTGTAAATGCATTTTTTTCATGCACGGGTCTTTGGATCAAAACCTCATTCGAAAGATCTGGAATACAAGATATAAGCCTGTGTTGTCTTTGGCGGGGATTAAACCCATGACCCTTGAATCGGAAGACCAATGCATTGACCCACTGGGCCAATCGGGCCCCAAGAGATGAACAACAACAAAAAAAAAACCGCTCTCTAAGACTGTGAGAACAGGTTTATCATTCAACATACTTTCCTTGTCACGTGTGTACCGATATAGTTCCTTGCGACACGTCAGAGCCAATTCCCATTAGTTTTTACGTCATACGATGACGTCAGTGTATCTGTATGTAAGTGTCTACCTGTGTTTGTGTCTCACCTGAGAACCGACGTTGCCTCCCCAGCCTGAGTACCTGTTGCCGAGTGCGTCCTCCCACTGTATCAGTCCGCCAGTGTAGTCCCTGGTGCACTTCATCCTGCGCGCATGAATTCAGTGCAACACTTCAACCAGAGAATAGGAGGAAGGAGGATGAGTGCCTTCACCTTTCGCTAGCTGGAGTCTGTTACGCGTACCGACGGCATTCATTATTGAATGTTGATCTGACTGGCTCTCTTTCTGTTCATGGACTGGCTTCTCTGTTCTTTGCAGTTTACCACTAACAGTGTCGAAGTGCGTAAGTCTGGAGTACGTACTGCTCTGTGCGTAAAGCGGCTGACACACGAGCCTTTTCGTCCGTACAGTTGAGTCTAAACGTTCGAATCTGTGCGGTCCGACCAGTCAGTGTCGAACGGACGGAGTGCTTCACGATAGTTTTAAAACCTTCGAGTTTGATCCCACATGCCGCTTCAAAGGACTGTACAACTGAATACAAAGCGAATATTTAGATTCTTATTTTTTTGAGTTGACATTCCAAAGCACATCATAGCCTTGGTACAATTCAATCAAATGTTTGGTCTCCGAATCGCCTTGCTGGACGACGCCATTTTCCCTTGTGCCATGGGTGTTGGCTCAATGCTGAGCGTTGATTGGTTGGAGGACACTAACTATCCGTTTCGAATAGATCACGGTTTATCTCGAACGGTCGGGTTTAACCGGATGCCGAAGTCCGTTTGAGATGTACGTTTACTGTGACAGACGCTGCGTTTGGGATCGGGTTCGACCGGTACTTCCGAAGCGTACGGGCGGGGAGGCTCATGTGTCAGCCGCTTAAAAGGTTACACATAGGCAGTGGGTCTACTTCAGTGGAGAACAAGCAACCAGCTGGTATACATGATGAGCACCAAGAACAGCCCCCAGCCAGCTAAACAATCATCCCGTGACGTTTCAGCCACCATTGTCACCCATCATTGCAATCATCATCACTATTATTATCATTATCGTCACCATCACTCCGTCACAGCTAAATAGCCACACCACACCATCAATCGTGGTAGTAATACCACCATCTTATCACCGTACCATAACCGTCAAAATCCTGTTTTTTTTTTCTTCTGATTCTCCTCGTTTTCATCACTTAAAAATATCGTCATCATCATTATCGTCGTTATTATCGCCATTTTCTACATCTTCACACCATACCATTACCATTACCGTCACCATCGTCATCGTCGTCATCATCATCCTTATTGTCATCATTGCCATCGTTATTGTCAAATTTATCACCGCCTTCCCCAAATATCTCTTGTCACTTTTACCACCACCCTCATGGGCCTCATCATCGTTGTTGTCAATATCATCATCATAATCATTATATACTTGTTACTGTTACACCCTTTTCCCATACCATTACCACCACCACCACAATCATTATCACAACCATCACTACCATCGTTATATCATACCGTTACCCCCACCGCATACATCACAGTCATCACCGTCATCGTCGTCGTCGTCGTCGTCGTCTCGTCGTCGTCATCATCATCATCATCATCATCATCATCATCATCATCAGTATTATTGTCATCGTCAAAATCATTATTATAATCATCATTGTCGTCGCCGCCATCATCATCACCGCCACCACCACTATCACCACCACCACCACCACCACCACCTATCATCATCATCATCATCATCATCATCATCATATTCATATTCATATTACTACACTAATACGGCAACCTCCGACATCCTTTTTCTCCTTCTCTTCATCATCACGCAAGTCTTCACTCATCATCGCTGTTGTCGCCATCGCTGTTATTGTGGCAGAACTAAGGGAAACAACTATCTCTGTTATTGTGGCAGAACTAAGGGAAACAACCATCGCCGTTATTGTGGCAGAAACTAAGGGAAACAACCATCGCCGTTATTGTGGCAGAACTAAGGCAAACAACTATCGCTGTTATTGTGGCAGAACTAAGGGAAACAACTATCGCTGTTATTGTGGCAGAACTAAGGGAAACAACTATTGCCGTCATTGTGGCAGAACTAAGGGGAAACAACTATTGCCGTCATTGTGGCAGAACTAAGGGAAACAACTACGCCGTTATTGTGGCAGAACTAAGGGAAGCAACCATCGCTGTTATTGTGGCAGAACTAAGGGAAACAAACTATCGCTGTTATTGTGGCAGATCTAAGGGAAAGAACCATCGCCGTCATTGTGGCAGAACTAAGGGAAAACAACTATCGCCGTCATTGTGGCAGAACTAAGGGAAACAACTATCGCTGTTATTGTGGCAGAACTAAGGGAAACAACTATCGCCGTCATTGTGGCAGAACAAAGGGAAACAACTATCGCTGTTATTGTGGCAGAACTAAGGGAAGCAGCTATCGCGCTGTTATTGTGGCAGAACTAAGGGAAACAACTATCGCTGTTATTGTGGCAGGACTAAGGGAAACAATGATCTCTGTTATTGTGGCAGAACTAAGGGAAACAACCATCGCCGTTATTGTGGCAGAACTAAGGGAAACAACCATCGCCGTTATTGTGGCAGAACTAAGGGAAACAACCATCGCCGTCATTATGGCAGAACTAAGGGAAACAATCATCGCCGTCATTGTGGCAGAACTAAGGGAAACAACTATCGCCGTTATTGTTGCAGAACTATGGGAAACAACTATCGCCGTTATTGTGGCAGAACTATGGGAGACAACTATCGCTGTTATTGTGGCAGAACTATGGGAAACAACTATCGCTGTTATTGTGGCAGAACTATGGGAAACAACTATTGCCGTCATTGTGGCAGAACTAAGGGAAAAACTATTGCCGTTATTGTGGCAGAACTAAGGGAAACGACTATCTCTGTTATTGTGGCAGAACTAAAGGAAACAACTATCTCTGTTATTGTGGCAGAACTAAGGGAAACAACCATCGCTGTTATTGTGGCAGAACTAAGGGAAACTACTACCGCCGTTATTGTGGCAGAACTAAGGGAAACAACCATCGCTGTTATTGTGGCAGAACTAAGGGAAACAACTATCGCTGTTATTGTGGCAGATCTAAGGGAAACAACCATCGCCGTCATTGTGGCAGAACTAAGGGAAGCAACTGCTGCAGGCACTCCTTGCAAAGCCATACCACACTTCCTGGGAGCAGAAGTCCGAGTTGTTCACCAGAGGTCTGGCATCAACCGGGTAGTGAACGGGTACCTCCTCCCCGACGCTGGGTATGGTGAGGGGGGAAAGGCAGGTCGGGGGTCACCTCAGTGATGGCGAAGGTTTCTTTCACCTCACAGAACACCTGTGGTTGATGGGATACCGATACCAGTGAAAAGACAAAGGCATCTTTATAACGATACGAAACAAAACAAAACAAAACTGTACGCAGTACAAAACAAAACAAAACTGTTTGCGATACGAAACAAAACAAAACTGTACACGGTACAAAACAAAACAAAACTGTACGCGGTACGAAACAAACAAAACAAAACAAAACCGTACGCTGTACGAAACAAAACTAAACAGTGCACGCGGTACATAACAAAAACAAAACAAAACAAAACTGTACGAAAACAAAACAAAATAGTGTACGCGGTACGCAACAAAAAAACAAAACAAAAACAAATAGTGTACACGGTACACAATAAAAAACAAAACAAACAAAACACGCTGTGCGAAACGAAACAAAACAGTGTACGCGGTACACAACACAACAAAGCAAAAACAAAACTGCGGTACGAAACAAAACAAAAGTGTACGCTGTACGAAACAACACACACACACAAAAAACTATATACGCGGTACGGAACAAATAAAACAAAACAAAACTGTACGTGGTACGAAACAAAAACAAAACTGTATGGTACGAAACAAAAACAAAACTGTACGCGGTAGGAAACGAAGCAAAAAAACAGATCGCGGTACGAAACAAAACTGATCGCGGTGCGAAAAAAAACACACAACTACACACGGTTCAAAACAAAACAAAACAAAACAAAACAAAAACTGTGCAAAAACAAAACTGTACGAGATATTCTCTTCCGGTCATCCTCCATATAATGTCTGCGTTGTGTGGGCGGCTTGAGCCTTTAACTAAAATAGACAGCTGACGTGTAAGTGTGATATTTCTTTCCTAATGTAAAAAAGAAAGGCAGATAAATAGAGAAAGATAGGTGTGTAAAATGGTTTATTCATTTAGCATTCAGGCTTTAACAATGGTTGAACAACTACTAGTTGGTCATAGTTGTTTGAAAGACAAAGTCAACGAGCCATATGAAACTCACAAAAGCGGCGACAATGTATAGCAACCATTTAAAAAGAGACACAAACTTATGCATTTTTACCTCAGATAGTCTATCATCGTTGAATTAGAATTCTTTCAACGTTTGGATGTCTAAACATTCGCGCTTGCATCTCTTCCTTCAAAGGCCAATTAAAAAAATCTTTTAAAAACTGTTCTACTACTTTGGAATTCTTTTAAGAATAGAAAAAAAAAAAAAAAAAAAAAACAGACAGACGGACAATATACAGACAGACAACAGATCGACCAATCAATGAATCGATGGATGGGTGGATCGATCGATCGATCATTAGATAGACAGACAGATAGATAAACAGATAGATGGATGG
>JADBJO010006220.1:30000-125000 GCA_016801955.1 Conus betulinus
AAAGAGATCGACATTTCTTTATGACTTAGTGACTGACAATGCTTGGGTTATTTAAACAGTAAAGCTGACCACTCTGACTGTTGACATCTTTTGATCTCCTTTTGCGTTCTTAATAGATCCTCAAGCATAGGCTCAAAGATTTTTCTCTGCAATCTATGTTGTTTACATAATGATAGTTGTTGTTTTTTCAACAGTTTATTTCCCTAGGGCATTTTCTTTTCGTTTTACTTCCCTACCTTTCGCTGGCTGCTTTGAGTTGCTGTTGAATTCTTCTTCTTTTTTTTTTTTAGCTCTTGGTGATGAGAATGCCATTGCATTATATAGACTGTGGTATGTCACCATTTGATGCCAAGGGAGCACAGACGCACGCACAATCAGCCGTGCCTCCCTGAAGAGTCCGATCCAGCGGACGAAAGGTCTCGGAGCAGGTGATCATATGAATGGTTCCTGTCTTCAAGATGGACGACAATGGTCCCCATAGGCTGCTGGTTAAAGGATTTTATGTTTATATTTTCTTCAGTCCGATTTTCTTTCTTTCCCCTGTTTTCCCCATCCCTCCCTTGAAAGAATCTTTACAAATTACATTCAGTCATTAATATAGTCACAGAGGAATTGCTAGTCTGCACTTGTTTTCCCTCACTACAAAATTGGAATATATATATATATATATATATATATATATATATATATATATATATATATATAGAGAGAGAGAGAGAGAGAGAGAGAGAGAGAGAGAGAGAGATGTGCTTGTGTTGTTCTGCCTTTTAAAAGGCCAACAGGTCGAAGTTTGTTGCTTCAATGTTTGTTGTATTCATCAGGTGTCTCAGTACTTCAACATCTATATTTTTTCATGTTTTGACATCTCTCCGCTATTATTGTAGGCTACTTCAAAACTTGATATGAACGAGAGAGAGAGAGAGAGAGAGAGAGAGAGAGAGAGAGGGGGGGGGAAAGAAGAGAGAGAGAGAGAGAGAGAGAGAGGAGAGAGAGAGAGAGAGAGAGAGAGAGAGAGAGAGAGCATGTTGCTTGCAGACCATCCAATAGCAAAGGGCCTTATCAGGGGCTGTCACCTCGTTGAAGTCAACTCTCAAAAAAACTTTTGAAAATTACACACACACAACTCATTAAAAACAGATTTTCTGAAAACACGCCGGAATTTCGCTAAAATCCTTCTTCCCTAAGATCTTAGATCAGGTCATAAAGAAATGTCGATCTCTTTCGGAAACTCTACAATCACTTAAGGCGGAACATCTCTGAATAAGATTTTCATTGAGTCTGCCGCAAAATGTTTTCGTCTGACATCATGCAAGTCCCGACACACTAAAAAGAACATGTTGCATAGTGAGTAGCACATGACATGGAAAGCATCACGGAGCTTCTTCACCTGTCAAAAGATAAGAATGGTTGTAAAAAGAGTGGCCTGTATGCAAACGGCACAAGATTGTTCCTTCTTTACAAGCGCACACGATTAAAACTCTTTCAAATACTCTTGGCAGAAGTCTTTAACGTTAGCCTGAGCTTTAGTTGTTTGGGTTTCTTTCTTTTCTGCGTAAGCATGCCAATACTCCTGCGGACACTCCCCGTATAGACAGGCAAGGATTAATCCATCTACCCAACAAAGGGAGTGGAGTTTTGTGTGCATGACCGTTCTCTTTTTTATGCCGCCACTAAGCAGCAGCCATACTCCAGCTTCGGGGAAGGTGTATCCTATGTGTAACGTGTTATCCATACCAACGGCCAAACTGGCCTTCTCTTCCGAAAGTTGGTGATGGGATCTGATGTGTGTGCAGGATGTTATGCGTGCGTCCACACACGGAGCCTCGGTTTATAGTCTCCTTCGAAGGACTGTATGGGAAATGGAGTCAGACCCGATGTTAACTCTGAGGGAAAAATCCCCCCTGTACCGAAACGGCCTGGTGGAGATTCGAACCCACAACCCAAGGATCACCAAGATTACGAGTCCGGCGCTCTACCACTGAGCTATTCTGGCCCCAGCTTTGGGTTTGAGATCGGTGTGAAGGATGGAGAATCTGCTCAGTTCTTTGTTTGTGGCTATTCTTAGCAAGTTGATCGACCACTTCATTGCCTCAAATGCCAACATGACCAGGAATCCAAACGAAATTCATGTTGTAACCTGTATCGTCTGCAAAGGAAAGAGCTTACAAAACAAATTATAATAAAACAAAGAAAGAAAGAAACAAAAAAAAATTATCTCATCTCCAACCACTTTTTAACCCCCCCCCCACCCCCCTCCCTTGAACCAGCAACAGTAACTGTTTTTTGATTGGCAGAGAGAGAGAGAGAGAGAGAGAGAGAGAGAGAGAGAGAGAGAGAGAGAGATTCGCCGGAAATTTTGAACTCTCCACACCAACTGTCATTACTTACTGTCAATCATAGTACAGCCTGTGGCGCCCTCTAGGAAGGCAGTGGTATAGCCGTCACCCTCGAATCCTTCCAGACAGACGCAGCGGAAGCGGGTGTGCAGGTCATCTGCAGACAACGGGAGTACAGGGCGCACTTCAGTCGCCAGTCCGAGCAGCTCCCGTTGTAGTGGTAGTAGTGGTGACCTTGGCCTTCTTCGTGCTCCTCCAGGGGCGACAACTGGGCGGCTGCGGAGCAATACAAGTAAGGTTGGAGGGGGAGGGGGGGGGGGGGGGGGGGGGGGGGGGGGGGGGGGGGGGGGTAAAGAGTGGATGATAGCTCGATCACTGAGAGAAGAGAGCAACAGAGGTGATGGTGGTGATGGTGGTGGTGGTGGTGATGATGGTAATGGTGGTGGTAGTAGTAGTAGTACTAGTAGTAGTAGCAGCAGCAGCGGTAGTAGTAGTAGCAGCAGTAGTAGTAGTTGCAGCAGTATTAGTAGTTGTATTAGGAGTAGTAGTTGTAGGAGTAGTTGGAGCAGCAGTAGTAGTAGTAGTAGTAGTAGTAGTAGTAGTAGTAGCGGCAGTAGTAATAGTAGTCGAAGTCGCTGTCCTTGTCGTGGATGTTACGATTGTTCTTGCAGCAGCAGCATAAGCAGCAGCAGCAGCGGCAGCAGCGGCAGCAGCAGCAGCAGCAGCAGCAGCAGCAACAGGCTATCCTGTATATAAACTAGCCTGAGAATCGACGGACAGACAGACCGACAGACAAATATATGCAGGCAGACCAGACACGAATGACAGTGGGTATCCCACACAACAGCAGGATGAATCGAACTGAACCATCTGGTGGACAGCCAAGAGTGCTGCCGGCCCTAACAGACAGACAGTCAGGAGGACAGACTAGCAAACAGACAGACAGACAGACGGTGGATCCTGACAACTTACATACCAAGCCTAGAGTTCACAGACAGCCTGACAGGCCAGGCGGGCAGACAAACAGACAAACAAACAAGCAGACAAGCAAACGAACGAACAGAACGCGCATGGACACAACTTACAGACGAAGGCTGAAGTCAGGAGAAGAAACAGCGCAGGGAACAGCGCCCATCCCTGGAGACCTGCTACCATAGTCTGTGAAGGACCTGGTCTTCCTCCTCACTGAGTGAAAAAGAAAGAGAATGAACAGAGAGAGAGAGAGAGAGAGAGAGAGAGAGAGAGAGAGAGAGAGAGAGAGAGAGAGAGAGAGAGAGAGAGAGAGAGAGAGAGAGAGGAGAGAGACAGCGGAGAGACAGACAGACATAGGCAATGAGGAGAGAGAGAGAGAGAGAGAGAGAGAGAGACAGACAGACAGACAGACAGACAGACAGAGAGACAGACAGAGAACAAGCGTGTGCATGTTTGTGTGTGTGTGTGTGTGTGTGTGTGTGTGTGTGTGTGTGTGTGTGTGTGTGTGTGTGTGTGTGTGTGTGTGTGTGTAAAGGAGTTAGGACATGATGTAGAGAGACGAAGAGGGACGTGTTAAGACCATAATAAACGCAATGTTTAGTTTTGCTAATACTCAAGTCCAGAGTTTCGCAGTACGGTGAGTACCCCCCACTAATCAGTTTCCCTCCCTTCCCCTCCCTCCCCCCCCCCACCCCCCCCTCCCCCGTACCCCTGTTCTGAGCTGACCCCTCTTCCCCCCCTGCCCCTCCCTCCCTACATCCTCACCCTCTACCTCTCCCTTGCTCCCATACCCCTCTCTTTCCCCTCAAAAAAAAAAAAAGTTAGATATAATTTATAGACAAACATTTTCAGTTCAAACTGATATTTCATTTTACATTCCTTTCTGTAAATCACTGCGCCGGCAATCCAAAAGACTGCTGTACAAATGGTATGTTAGGCTAGAAAAAGTAGAAGAGAACCCCAAAACGTTAGGATTTGGGTGTTTGACACTAAACTTATTCACACAACAGGTTTCGAACAGTTGGCATTCTAATCCACATCAAGCTGGCATTCTAATCCACATCAAGCTGGCATTCTAATCCACATCAAGCTGGCATTCTAATCCACATCAAGCTGGCATTCTAATCCACATCAAGCTGGCATTCTAATCCACATCAAGCTGATGAACGTAAAGTCAGGGCTTACTTGATACGTTCGTGGGTTCATAGGTTGATGCATGATTCAATACAGTTTTACAGTTTATGATGGTATTTACAAAACATTGAGAGGATGTTGGCAAATTCAATATGAATAACATTCATTCTGTTGATTCTCTGTACGTCATAGATAGATAATAAATGGCAGAAGCTGTCTCTTTGATATTATGATTATTTGAATGAACAACGAAAACAGCCAACAGGCATGTTGCGCCGAATATGAGAAGATAAGTGGTTTCTCGTTCTTCGTTTTCATTGTTCTAAATGTTGTTTGTTTTTGCCTGAAGGAGACCCAAGAGGTCGAAATGCATTGTGTGTGTCCTGCAATCTGTTTGTCTGTATCTGTGGCGGTAACTAAACCCCTCTTTTTTAAATTTTGCTTCATTTTCCGCCCTCAGTCACCTCGTTTTGAAACAAACTCAAGCAATTCGCGGCAAAAGCAAGTGAAGTATAAACCACATGTGTCCATTATGTAGTCACCTGTACATTTACAGATTGTTTAAAGTCCGCTAGATGACGTTGATTAAAAGGAGAGATGGACCGTGCCACTAAACGAAAAAGTAAACAAATTACAAAAACAACACACGACGCGTTTCGACCTCTTTGGTCTTCTTGGGCTAGAGAAACAACATTCAAAACAATGGACACGACGCACGAACAGACGGTCACTTGTCTCTTCAAATTGGGAGCAAAATGGATGTGGAATGGAAACGAGGCTTCTGGGAAGGGAGGCAAAGCGGATTTAGAAAAAAAAAATGACTAATAAGGTAAAAACGATAAGGATTATGCATTCAAAAAAGTTCACAGCCCCATTTCAAGGGGGGTAAGTAATAAACAGCATATCTGAACAAGAAATGTTGTCACCAAAATATAAACATCCACAACATACACAATTACTCATGTCAAATCACTCCTACCTTTTGAGAGACTTGTATAAATATAAAGCAAGATTCCTTACAATATTTTTGTTTTTTTTTGATGACAAGACAAACTAGCTTGAAAAGTGCTGGACGTCGATAATTCTTTAACGGAACAAAATGTCGTAGGAGTGCCAGCACAGGGCATAAGAATACAAAATGAAGTACATCTTCCCTGCTAGATTTTACACAATGGACTCAACAAATCCCTCTCGGTCTGAACTTGTATATTTCTAACGATGCACAGCAATATCGGAAACACCAAACGTGAATTTTATTACTTCGGACCTGATAAAGCTATTCAAGCTGACGGACAGATACGCTTCTGCTCCTACTAAATGATTACTTTTCAGCAGTCTAAATATGAAAATCGTTTTCGCTGTTTTGAATATGGCTATCCCAGTCCTGCCATCTGAAATCTGTTACTCGTTGGTTGCGACAAGCCAAGAAAACTGTTTAAACATCCAAACCCTTGTTCTAACCATAGAAACGAAAAAAAAAAAAAAAAACATAGTTACGTAAACATTTACGAATGCTTATGCCTACGTGGTTTTCCCTCTCATGTCCAGGGTCAAACAATGTTTGTTTCGTAATAAGGATAATAAATGAAAGAAAATATGACTGCTGCTACTACTACTACTACTACGGATGGTGATGATGATCATGATCATGATGATGGTAATATAATCATATAATAATCATAGTACAAGAAAGATAATAACAGTGATTGTAGTAATAATAGAAGCGACTCTAACAAAAACAGAAAAAAAAGACAGAGGGGGGGGGGAATGTTAGAGGATAGTGAAGTAATATGTTTATAGCAGCTATGATAATAATAAAGTAACAATGATAATGATGATGATGATCAGAGGGAAGAGAAAAGAAAGAAGAAACAGGAGGAGGAGAGAGAGAGAGAGAGAGAGAGAGAGAGAGAGAGAGAGACAGAGAGAGGGGAGGGGGGGGAGGGAGAGGAAAGAGACAGATGGTGTAGACAAGTAATAAGAGACTTTTGCGATTCGAAACTTCACACCAAAGAGAGCAAAACCAAACGAGGGAAATAACCGATCGGGGATCTAAGGGAGACAAGGGCGCAGCTTTCGATTTTTTTTTTTTAACCATCTGTTGACACGTTTCAGTCCTAGGGTTTCACGTGGCAATAGGTGGAGTGTACAGGACACCTGGTCTTCATGAGATAACACATACTGACCGACGGCCAGCAAGGAGAACCAACGCCATTCGTCAACAGAGCAAACATCTGTTTCTATTTGCTGGAGGTGGGGTTGCTGTTTATCCATGAAGCCATATGAGGGGGGGGGGGGGGGGGGGGGGGGGGGGGGGGGGGGGGGGGTAGAAGTGGAACGCTCAGGAAACAAACGGATCGAAGAGTGAAGGAAATGGAATGATCGATTCCAATCCAATACGTTGCAACGTGGTCACCTCGTTACCACTGCCCCCATTCCCCCCCCCCCCCCCCCCTCATCATTTACGGCCCACCTCCACCTTCTTCCCCCCCAACTCCTCACCCCCTCCTCACCTCCCCCCCCCCCCCCCCCCAACACACACACACACCATCCCCCACCTAACCCACCCCCCCTCGTAACTGCTGCAGAGCCGCGAGAGAACAGTTCAACATGCGTTCCACTGTCTGAATTTGGCGTACATGAAAATAGAAATGTTGTATGAAAGCATTCTGAATAGCCCATCATCTATGACAAAAAAGCACTCTGAATATCCCATCCGCAATGACAAAAAAAAAACCTCTGAATAGGCCATCCACTATGACAAAAAAGCACTCTGAATACCCCATCCACTATGACAAAAAAAAAGCACTCTGACAAAAAATACCCCATCCACTATGACAAAAAAGCACTCTGAATACCCCTTCCCATCCACTATGACTATGAAAAAAAGCACTCTGAATACCCCATCCACCAAGCATGACAAAAAAGCACTCTGAATAGCCCATCCACTATGACAAAAAAGCACTCTGAATACCCCATCCACTATGACAAAAAAGCACTCTGATAGCCCCATCCACTATGACCCTAGCCCATCCACTATGACAAAAAAGCACTCTGAATAGCCCATCCACTATGACAAAAAAAAAGCTATCCACTCTGAATAGCCCATCCACTATGACAAAAAAGCACTCTGAATAGCCATTCCACTATGACAAAAAAAGCACTCTGAATAGCCCATCCACTGTGACAAAAAAAGCACTCTGAATAGCCCATCCACTATGACAAAAAAGCACTCTGAATAGCCCATCCACTATGACAAAAAAAAAATCTGAATAGCTATCCACTATGACAAAAAGCATTCTGAATAGCCCATCTGAATAGCTGAAATAGCCATCCACTATGACAAAAAAGCACTCTGAATAGCCCATCATCATCTATGACAAAAAAAAAGCCACTCTGAATACCCCATCCACTATGACAAAAAAGCACTCTGAATAGCCCATCCACTATGACAAAAAAGCACTCTGAATAGCCCATCCACTATGACACAAAAAGCACACTCAGAATCTATGAAAGCACTCTGAATAGCCCCATCCACTATGACAAAAAAGCACTCTGAATAGCCCATCCACTGTGACAAAAAAAGCACTCTGAATAGTTCATCCACTATGACAAAAAAAACATCCACTATGAAGAAACCTCTCCACTATGACAAAAAGCACTCTGAATAGCCATCACTATGAAAAAAAACTCTGAATAGCGCACTGACAAAAAAGCCACTCTGAAATAGCCATCCACTATGACAAAAAAAAACACTCATCCAATATGACCCATCCATAGCCATCCATATGACAAAAAAGCACTCTGAATAGTTCATCCACTATGACACAAAAACCCCACTCTGAATAGCCCATCCACTATGACAAAAAAAGCACTCTGAATAGCCCATCCACTGTGACAAAAAAGCACTCTCTGAATAGTTCATCCACTATGACAAAAAAGCACTCTGAATAACCCTTCCACTATGACAAGAAATGCACTCTGAATAGCCATCACTATGATAAAAAAAAAAATAGCGCACTAAATACCCCATCCACTATGACAAAAAAAACACTCTAAATAGCCCATCCACAATGACAAGAAAGCACTCCATCCACTATGACAAGAAAGCACTCTGAATAGTTGAATAGCCATCCACTATGACAAAAAAGCAAAACCCCACTCTGAATAGCCCTTCCACTATGACAAAAAAGCACTCTGAATAGCCCCATCCACTGTGACTATGAAAAAAGCACTCTGAATAGTTCATCCACTATGACAAAAAAAAGCACTCTGAATAGCCCTTCCACTATGACAAAAAAGCACTCTGAATACCCCATCCACTATGACGAAAAAAAACACCCTGAATAGCCATCCACTGTGACAAAAAAGCACTCTGAATAGTTCATCCACTATGACCAAAAAACACCCTGAATAGCCATCCACTATATGACAAGAAAAACACTCAGAATACCCCATCATCTATGACAAAAAGGCACTCTGAATACCCCATTCACTATGACAAAAAGGCACTCTGAATACCCCATCCACTATGACAAAAAGCACTCTGAATACCCCATCCACTATGACAAAAAGCACTCTGAATAGGTCATCCACTGTGACAAAAAGCACTATGAATAGCTATCCACTTATTGAATAGTAAAAACAACCAACGCTGCGTAAACTGCAAATTTTCGGTTTATTCAAAACCTTTCTAAAGCTAAAACGCAGAAGACCTGCCAATTGCTATCCATTATGGCAAAAAAAACATTCTGAATAGCTATCCACTGACAAAAATCTACAGTGCTCTCTAAAGCTTTCAGTCTGTGTAGCAAAGCAAGATGTTGGAGAGAAGTACGCCTTTCTTTGTGTGTGTGTGTGTGTGTGTGTGTGTGTGTGTGTGTGTGTGTGTGTATGTGTGTGTGTGTGTGTGTGTGTGTGTTTTAACGGTGATCGCGTGCCTAAGCAGGAATAATCAACTTTTTACGAAGAATTTCCCAGCTGACCTATACTCCGCAAATACCAGAAACTCATTTTATTCCGGTTGCAGAGGCAGAGGTTGGTGTTAGGGATGATGATGATGAAAGTTGGGGTTAGAGACAGAGGGGGCCGAGGCAGAAGTAATACATTCATGACTGCTTTAAACAGAAAAATGCTGAGGCATAGAAGATGAAATAATTGTGATTATTTAAAAAAAAAAAAAAAAAGAAAAAGAAAAAAAAAAGAAAAAGAAAAAAAAGAAGAAGAACAGAAACTGCTTGGGCGAAAATGCATCGATGAAAAACGTGACTAGAATGGTGCTTTGTGTAAAAATATTGTTAGAGAATTGTAGGTCTGGGTTCTTTTTTTTCTTTGTTTTTGTTTTGGTTGTGACCAGGATACGTGATTCAAATCATTTATTTTTAATTAAAGATTAGTAAAAGGGAGAAACTCCAATTTGTGTGTGTTTCTGTCGTTTCACTGTTGCTTTAGTGTGGCTGTGTGTGTGTGTGTGTGTGTGTGGGGGGGGGGGGGGGGGGGGGGGTCCCTTCTACGCCCTCTCTCTGTCCCTCTCTCCCTCTCTCTGAACAAGTGAAAAAAATGAAAAAAAAACTTAAAATTGAAGACGAATGCACTTACCAGAAGTTTTGATGAATAATAATAATATTGGATGACTTCCTTTTCAGCAGAAGTTTTAGAAAGCAGTGCAAAACTCTTCGTTCAAAAAAAAATTGAAAAGAAAATATCCGTATAAACAACACTGCCATGGACAGATAGCACGAACACTGTCAATGTTTGTTAGACAAAGATATTTCAGATAATAGTAAAATTCCTGGGTGTTAAAGGTGATGAGAGGACGAGTATATCAATGGCACCATTCCTGAGGAAGAAATTCTATCTTCCATGCAAAACATGAATAATCATAAATCAGTTGACCCAGATTCTATCAACTGAATTTGTTCCAATACGGTGGAACTAAATGTGTTGTCTTTATGGTAGTTCTCAGTAGAATTTCTGATGATGTCCGCTAACCGGACATAATCCGATGCATAAACTCTTTTTCAATAAAGGCAACATTAACAATGCTAACGATTACCCTCACAAAGGCACTTCTGTAGTCCACGCCAGAAATATCATGTACAGTACAATTTTTTTCACAACAAATTACATGAGAACTGTATAAATTAACATTAGAGGATGGAGCTGATTTTAAAAAATAGTTATCCTTGACAGCATGTTAACACTTCTTGCGTTTGTTCAAGAACAATCTTATTTAAATTGTAAATTTGATGTTACATTTATTGACCTTTAAAGGGCTTTTGACTCCATCCAGGGTACGACAAAAGCAACAACAATAGCAACTCCATGCGGAAAAAATGGTGTCAGGGGAAATCATTTAGCTGTATTAGATTCAAGTACAACATTGTCAAGGCTGTGGCGATAAGTGTTTCCAATCTTATTAATTACATTGTGTTGATGGGACAAACCATGGTGACGTCTACAGCCCTGTATTAGTTTCTATCTTCATTATTGAACTTGCCGTCGAAATTAGCAATGATATTCTTTGTCATCAAGATTAGCGCTGATGGCCTTCATTGTAAGAAATATCAGAAAGATGCATTTGAGATGTTTATCCTGCTTCAGCACATATAAACATTGCTTTGATTGAATTTCAGAAACAACAGATGGTTTACAGATGGTGTGCGTGGCCGCCTCCTTGTAAAGAGTTGGATATGAACATGAATAAAAGCAATATCGTGATCATCCGAAAGAGAGATTATTTGACTGCTAGGGGAGAGATACATTAGAAACTGTCCATGTCACGACTGTTGACGATGTGGCTTTATTGCTGAAGCGCCTGCTGAAATGGAAACACAGTAGATAAATTGCATTGTGAAGCCTTAGTGTCACATTTGAGAGTGAACATTTATATAAGTAAATCGTAACATTACAGGAAAGGAAGTGGTTGTTTTTTTAGTTTGTTTGTTTGTTTGTTTGGTTGGTTGGTTGGTTGGTTGTTGTTGTTGTTGTTGTTGTTGTTGTTGTTTTTTGCTACCACAAAATTTACCTTACAATAGAATAATCATGCTGGTTGATGTTTTTAATTCCTAGGAATTGACTTTCATACTAGGCTTAGTTTTGCAGCGGCGCGCATTAATCTCTCGAGCAGTTTTTTTTGTTGTTTGTTTGATTTTTTTTTTTAAGCTTTGTTACATATGTAGCACACACACACACACAATGCTCGTTAAGGAAACACAAAATCTCTGATAGTCTTTGATGCAGAGATCGAGATAATACTTCAGTATGGAGCCAAGTTATGGGGTTACCTACAGCAGTAATGAATTACGAAATGGAACGTTCATTTGCACTAGAAAAAGATTCCTAGGCCTTAAATTACGCACACTTTATATGTACTAGTGTATGGACAAAAGAACAGGCGCCCAGTTTACATCGATTTAACCGTAAAATAAGTCGAATTTTGGTTCAAATGAACAAGATGCATTTACATAGAGTAGAACACGACGCAAGGTCTGTTATTGTTGTTGTTGTTGTTGTTGAGCTGTTGTTGTTGTTGTTGTTGAATTTGACAATGAAACAACAACAGCAGAAAGTTGGCCTCAAACGTTTGTTGTAAATTGTATATATATGCCTGGCTGATTCAGTGTGTTGACGCAATTTTTTTCAAATCCTTAAAGATAGGTTAATTTCGTGCAGTAGGAAAGAAGAAAGTGTTCATGTGATTGATAACGAAAGGTCTAACTTCTCATGTGATTGTAACGAAAGGTCTAACTTCTACAGGTTATTTTGCACCGAGCTGAATGTTAAAACCTTACTGCTGAATCTGGACAGGCATATTAGTATGTAACGACCAGTATCAGGCTCGGTATTTCTTCAATTACAGTACTACCGCCGCCAATGTTATAGTAAATCAGACCAAATACACTAACTTCGCCGAAAGCAGTCAAAAAAAAAAAAAAAAAAAAAAAAGACCAAATACACTAACTTCGCAGAAAGCAGTAAAAAAAAAAAGTGCATTTGGACTATCCTGTCCTGAAGAAATTAAGAACTCAGTATATACCGCTGAAATTTGTAAATGTTTCCAGGCCGGTTGAAACGAGAACTTATTTTGTCTCATGCTCATACTTTAAAATCTGTCAGTTCAATCATTCACAGTATTCAAGTTTGTTTGTCTTTTGTTTTCCGTCATTTTCTTTTCCTGAGCCTGAGTTATGCATGTACACATTTGTTAGCGTGCTGCAATGATTGTAATGAACACTCGCCCCGTCTTAAATAGCATTTGCCCAGTTCTGAATAAAGATCTCGAGTCTTACCTTGAGTCTCTCCCACTTCCCTCTGTCTGTCTGTCTGTCTGTCCGTCCGTCTGTCTAACTATTTGCCCCTCTGTTTCTCAAGCAAACTCTCTGCCTCTGTGTGTGTGTGTGTGTGTGTGTGTGTGTGTGTGTGTGTGTGTGTGTGTGTGTGTGTGTGTGTGTGTGTTTGCTTCTCTCTCTCTCACTTTGGCTCTCTCGTGCGGGTCCTCACCTGCAGTGTAAGACTCTGTCAAGCCACACACAATTAGCGACTCAGCAGCAACAACAACAACAGAAAGAACAACAACAAAGCGGGGAGTCAGCACAGTCGCCCGGGTCACCCCACGCGCTACCCCCACCCTTTATAATCGCGCCTCAGCCCGAGAGGGAATTGGGGGGGGGGGGGGGGGGAGGGATGGAGGAGGGGTAAAGGCGGAGGAGGCGCGAAGAGAGGGGGGGGGGGGGGGGGGGGGGGGGGGGGGGGGGATAGGGAGGGGTTAGGAGGAAGGGCGAGAAAGACATCGGGTTGTTGCAGCTGTTACAGTACCCATGATGGCGTTCGATGTTGCTTTGATCCCTGACCTCTCTCGACCCCTCTCTCTGTTGTGTGTGTACGTCAGTGTGTGTGTGTGTGTGTGTGTGTGTGTGTGTGTGTGTGTGTGTGTGTGTGTGTGTGTGTGTGTGTGTGTACGTCGTGTGTGTGTGTGTGTGTGTGTGTGTGTGCGTGCATGCGTGCGCGCGTGCGTGCGTGCGTACACGCGCTTGTGTGTGTGTGTGTGTGTGTGTGTGTGTGTGTGTGTGTGTGTGTGTGTGTGTGCGTGCGTGTGCGCGCTTGTGTGTGTGTGTGTGTGTGTGTGTGTGTGTGTGTGTGTGTGTGTGTGTGTGTGTGTGTGTGAGTCACTTACGCGTAAACACTGATTCATCCAGCCCTGGTGGCACGTTTCCCAGTTCACGCTGACTGGAAAAGAAAACGCATCTCATGTAAATTCCGGAATTCATACTGACTGGAAAAGAAAACGCATCTCATGTAAATTCCGGAATTGATACTGACTGGAAAAGAAAACGCATCTGGTGTAAATTCCGGAATTGATACTGACGAAAAGAAAACGCATCTGGTGTAAATTCCGGAATTGATACTGACTGGAATAGAAAACGCATCTGGTGTAAATTCCGGGTTCATGCTCATTGGAAACCAAAACACTTTTCACGTAAAACAAGTTTAACAACGAAAAAAAAAAGAAAGGAGAAAAAAGCTCTCTGTATGTCATTCTCCGTCTCCACATCCTCCCACAGGACAGCTGTGTGCGATGGAAATGGCGATGGGAGAGAGAGAATTGGAGAGACAGAGAGACAGAGAGAGAGGGAGAGTGAGAGACACACACACATACAGAGAGAGAGAATGTTACGTAAGGCAGGGAGGAGAGGGGAGATGGAGAGGAGTAAGGAGAGCAAGAGTAGAAGCGGAAGGGTCGAGGAGGAGTGAAAAAAGCACCATTAGAGAGAGAGAGAGAGAGAGAGAGAGAGTGTGTGTGTGTGTGTGCGCGCGCGCGCGCGCGCGCGCGTGTGTGTGCGTATTGTTTAATTTGTTTTGGTACCGGTAGACTAGTAATAATATTTTGTCTTCGGGTGACAGAAACTTCACCATTTCTAAAACTGTCTAACAACAAAAACTGTCCAATATGCTTCCAAAAGCATTGACAAAATCTTTTGAGCGCTAAATTCAACCCTTACCAGGCCTTTTCACGTTTCTTCTTGTTTCTCTGGCGCCACCTCCTCCCTCCTCCAGTGTGATTTCACCTTCTAATGAAGTTCGTTCCTCATCTCTCAAGTTTGGAATTTCTCTCACATATGATCCTTTTTCAATTCCTCTAGTTTTCTTTTTCTCTGTACAACGCTTCATAAAAAGCATTCCACCTTTCTTCTCATAAGATCTTAGTTTTCAATTATGATTTCTCCTTTTCCTGACAACGTGGTCAGTTTGTTTCCTTCTGACATTTCTTTTCTCAAAACTGCAAAATCATGTTTGTCATTTGTTCATCTTCTGTCACACATCTTGCTTTTGGTATCAGTAAAACACTTCATAATTTTCTCCCGCTGTGTAGTTCATTCTGGGTTTTACTCTTGAGGTCACCGTACACCCCTGTCCTGTTTTCTGAATTCATTTTTTTCTTAATTGTCATTATTCTTGTGGTAGATCATCTTCCTTTTGTCTCGAGTTGTTTGTTTTTTTGTTTTCATGGTTACGAAAGATATTTTTAAAATCTAGTTTCCACTAGATCATGAACAAGTTATCTGGAAATCGTGGACTGAATTTCTGACCTTGAAACTCCCTGCATAGTACTACCTTTACTACTGGAGTCTGTATGTTCATCCCAAAATATTTTCAATTTCTGTGCTTGGCATTTTCTTTGATCTGATGGGTGACAGGTTCTTTCAGCCACAAGATGCTGGCACCAAACTCCTCCAGGTGGGGATGGGGTAGGGGATGGCGATAGAAGTAAAATTATTCAAACGCATGAAAACAACCAGGGCTGGAACAGCCCTGTGGTAGAACGCCGGACTCGTAATCTTGGTGATCCTGGGGTTACGGGTTCGAGTCTCAGCCGGGCCGTTTCGGTACAGGGGGATTTTTCCCTTGGAGTTAACATTGGGTCTGACTCGATTTCCCATACAGTCCTTCGAAGGAGACTATAAACCGAGGTTCCATGTATGAACGCACGCATAACATCTTGCATACACGTGAAATCCCATCACCAACTTTCAGAAAAGAAGGCCAGTTTGGCCGTTGGTATGGATGACACGTTACACATAGCATGCACCCTCCCAGAAGTTGGAGTATGGCTGCCTTAATGGCGGGATAAAAAAAAAAACGGTCATACACACAAAACTCCACTCCCTTTGTTGGGTAGATGGGATTAATCCTTGCCTGTCTGTACAGGGGGTGTCCACAGGAGTATCAGCCGGCGTACGCAGGGAAAAAAAAAAAGAAAGACACACACACACACACACACACGCGCGCGCACACACACACACACACACACACACACACACACACACACACACACAGAGAGAAGCGCCTGCCCCTTAAAAACTCATTCAAGTCTTCTCTCCCCACATCAGAAAATGTAAAGCCGATGTTCAAACCTCAGCACTAGAACAGGGTTTCGGTATTTAGACCAAAATGGCCACCGGCACTAAAACAGCATCTATCTCTCCACTATTCGGGAATCATCCATATTCCAAGAGAGTCGGGCGGTGGACCGTCAATGGGAATCAGTGACCCCATATTGGAATACGATACAGACAAGGCCAAGGACACCAAAATGGCGCTCCACCTGGGGGCTTGCATGGGCGGTGACATCGTTGAAATGAAAGAAAAGGTGGATGGAGGATCAGACACCGGCAACGGACAGTGCAGAGTGACTCAGGCACAGTGCAGTGCCCCTGTCTTTTCACAAAGTGCTGGTTCCAAGTTCAGATGGCGCCAGGCCATTTACATACGCATGAGCACACACACACACACACACACACACACACACACACACATTCCCGCACGCACACACACACACACGAGAGTGGATGACAGTAAGTGATGCTTTAATCTTCAAAATTAGAGGTATGTATGTCTATATGTGTGCGTGCATGTGTGTGTGTGTGTGTGTGTGTGTGTGTGTGTGTGTGTGTGTGTGTGTGTGTGTGTGAGTGTGTGTGTGTGTATGTGCGCGCGCGCGCGCGCATTTGTATCTAAGCATGCATTCGTGCAAGCAAGCAAGCGCCTGTATGTGTGAGCCCGCGCGCGCGCCTGTATGCGTGCGTGTGCCGAAAGCTCCACCACTGCGAATACTTCATAGGAATGGCGGTCCCGTCACGGAAGGGATTTACATGGTCTAGCATACTGTCGTATACAGATCTGTATGGACAAAGAAAGCCGACTGGATCTCCCGTTCAGATCATCTTGTACAGCGATGGCGTAGGACCAAGTCTTCAACCGGGCCCTTCTTCAATGTCCCCCACTCCCTCCTCCACCCCTACATTTCGGAATCACTACCGTCGATTGAGTCCCTCAGAGAAGTCGGCAAGTCCTCAGAGAGGGAATCTGCAACCAGACTGCGCCTGTGGGACTGAGCAGTGGGCGTTTCGCCATGGACAGCGGCTACCAACTTCTCCCACTCTTCTGATACTGCCTCCGCCAAAGAATACCTAGAAACACCTGTTCCTGTGGTGGTAACCCTGCCCCTCTCTTTTCTCTTCTCCATCTGTCTGATGCGCATGCGCCCTATCGAATTCCTGGTGTCTGGTGTGGCAAGTTCCGGAACTGTCAACGTCTTCGTCAGTTCCGCTGTTTTTTTTCCGTCTTTGGTAATGATGTGGTCGTTTTTTGATGTGTCTCGTACCCGTGCTCTTTCTCCTGCCGCTGGGAGGTGGGGAGTCGGCGGGACTCCGCTGCTGGGGAAGCTGGATGATGGTGGAGATGATGGTGATCAGGGAGGACCAGAGCAGCTGCAATACGAACTGAAGTACCACCGCCACCACCTCCCCCAGCCCCACCAAGAACCTTGCTACCCCATGAACGGACGTCTCCACGTAGGGATGCAGGGCGGAGTGGATGTCCCGCGCTCGTTGAGCTGAACAGAACAAGTCCACCTGCAGAATCTGTGGCTGTCCCACGTCTGAGGCGACGTTCAGAGTATGAAGCACGGTGTACAGCTTGGGGTGACGGGGATCTGTGGTGGTTCTCTTGCCTGCATGTCGACGTCTGCGTTTCCTGCGGGGCTTGGGCCGTCTTCTGTGACGGGTAGTCATCGTGGTTGATGTTCAGGATCCTGGAAGATGTCTTTGTCTGGCTTTGTCGACGGTGACCACTTTCAGGGTGAAAGGTTACAGGTTGTGCGATTTACTGCCTGTATGCTTTGTGTTGAATTTCCTCCCGTCAAGTCAGCAAGTGACCGACAGTTTAGACAGGATCTGTACTGCCCTTGACCTGACCGCCAGTGTTACTATGATGAAGAAAACTCGAATCCTTTAGTACCAGCATGTCATGATGACTACGTGTACACAAAACGCCTAACTGTCTTTTGTATGGAGGCTTGTCGTTACATTGCGAGTTCACGTTTAATCCCAGTACTGTACAGAACCATGTAATAAAGATGGATTAAAACTGCATGATGTTGGTTCGAATAATAACCAGTCTTCAACAAACTCATATTTTTTGTGAGGTCCTTCTTTAAGTAGTCGCTGACTCGCCTCCGTTGTTTAGAAATACCTGTTGCAGCTGTTACAAAGCCGACGAGTCCTGCCCAACTCAAAGTCAGTTTAAAATGCTGCGTATTCGAAAACGGCTGCTGAAGCATTCATCTTGGAGAAGAATCGGCATTATTTGTCAAAGCGGTATTCTTCAAAGTCTCAGCCATTACTGGAAGACAGATGACACGAATTGTAGACAGTCTCATACTATGTTCAGAAGAAGGCTCCCTACTGTTGTTAATCCTACATGTGAACTGTGCCCTTAGTTTTCATACTGTCTGTCAAAAGCAGTACTTCCAGCCCGTTGGTAGTCTGAAGGAGCTTCATAAATGACATTCAAACTTGTGGTAAAGAAAGCTTATAGTTTAATTTCTGAGAAAAAAAAAAAACCATGATTCTTATACAAAAACAAACTGTAGGCGTATCATGCCAGTTTCGATTCTCATCACCCACAATAAAGATGGTCCGATACATTTTGAATCCTTATAATGTTAGCTTTAAAACAATCTACGTACAGTAAGCAGACCTGGCACATGAACGGCCAACTGATCTGTTTTCAGCTAGCTTGAAGTAGATATCATCAAGTGTGCATAATTATCCTAGAAAACTTTCATTTACTTTCCATCCAACGAAGACTTCAAGACGCTCTTACTCACACTCAAGTCGGCCAGTGATGAACACTTTCTGTCTGTTTGGTTTTTGTTTAATTTCAGGCCTGGTGATTGCAATTAACACTTCGAAGAAAAATCTTTGAATCTCATCAGCACTGAAGTTTTCTGTCATCGAGGAACATTTCCAGAGGACTGAAACATTTCCAGAGAACCGGAACATTTCCAGAGAACCAGAACCTAAAATGTACATCTACTGAGTTCATCTTCACACGTTATTGCCCCTTTTATGTTGTGATCACCACTCTTTCGAAAATTGACTCACTTTTCCCTGTTTGTGATCACAGGATCAATCTTAGACTGCATTTTCTGCATTTTCCCCCCAAGCCTTGCCAGCATTTAGACACTTGTTCTTTTTTTGCCGCAAGTCAAGCACTTTTACTGTCATCGAGAAAATGACGTCAAAGCTGAGTGGTACAGAACTGAGTGGTACAGAACTGAGCTGTGTTAGAATGGGAAAAACAAAATAAATGTATAAAGACGAGATTACCAGATGTGTATAATGGGAAAAACAAATAAATGTATAAGGCGAGATTACCAGTGTATAACGAAGGAACACACTCACAGTTCAATTGGTGTCTTTGAATTTGTTTAACATTTTTCTGAGTGGTTAACCCTTCGTCCTTCTACACATTAATTGACCTGCATCATACTACCTATCCAAATATGATTGACAGCGCTCAAGAACTGACAGAGTGGTCCATTGGACGCTGTCCTTGTACATATTGTGAAATCAGATTTTTTTTTTTTCTTAAAAAATATGTTTTTCCTGAGTGCGGGGGTGGGGGGTTGCTTTATTTGTTAATGTATTTGAATCATACAGGCATGCACATGTTCACACACACACACACACACACACACACACACACACACACACACACACACACACACACACATGCGTGCGCGCACATTCACACACACTCGCATCGTCTGATACCACTATTAGTGGGAAGACGTTAAACTGAAAGACCACCACCACCACCACCACCCACACAACAACAACACACACACACACACACACACACACACACACACACACACACACACACACACACACACACACACAACGCGCGCGCGCGCGCCGCTGTTAAGTGGAAGACGTTCTCTCTCTCTCTCTCTCTCTCTCTCTCTCTGTGTGTGTGTGTGTGTGTGTGTGTGTGTGTGTGTGTGTCTCCTGAAGTTTTATTTCCATTGAAATCCATTGAAACTGGGAAGTTAGAAATTGTCCACCTATAATTAATATGTGGGAACTGTGTGAGTGAGCGTATGCGTGCGTGCGTGCATGCATGTGTGTGGTGTGTGTGTGTGTGTGTGGTGTGTGTGTGTGTGCACTGTGTGTGTGTGTGTGTGTGTGTGTGGATTTGACGCTTGTGAGTGTGAGATAGGGGCCGTCGTGAGAGGGGAGAAAGAGGGGGATTAGCAAGAAGGGCGAGAGGAAGGCGTGTTGCAGGGATCTCTCTCTCTCTCTCTCTCTCTCTCTCTCTCTCTCTCTCTCTCTCTCTCTCTCTCCGTATGTATGTCTTTATCTATCCATCACGAACACCATCTTCCGCCTTCCTACCTGCAACAGGACATCATGGATGCACCCGCGATCCAAACATTGGCATCTTATTGACTATGTCATCGTGAGGAAGAGGGACAGGCGGGGCGTGAGGGTCACGAAGGCCATGTGCGGCGCGAAGCGCTGGACAGATCACCGCCTCATCGTCTCCAAGCTCAGGCTTCATGTCCAACCCAAGAGACGTCCTCAAGGCGTAAAACCACCAAAACGTCTGAATGTTAGCAAGCTCAAGGTCGTCGATACTAAACAGTCCTTTGTTGACACCCTGGAAACCCGCTTGGAGTCCACCATACTGAATGACCACGATGTGGAAGCAGCATGGGGCGCACTTCGTGAGACGGTGTACAGCACAGCTATGGAGAGTCTGGGACCCACAACCAGGTTGCACAAAGACTGGTTCGATGAGAACTGCACTGAAATCCAGCAGCTTCTAGAGGAAAAACATCGTGCTTTCAGAGCACACATCGACGACCCACAGTCAACAGCAAAGAACGACGCGCTGAGAAAACACCCGCAGAAACATCCAGCAAAAGCTGCGCCAGATGCAAGACTCCTGGCTGAACAACAAAGCTGATGAGATTCAGGGCTTTGCAGACAGGAATGACATGAAAAACCTCTATGATGGCTTGAGAGAAGTCTACGGCCCCACCACCTCGGGCTCATTTCCACTTCTCAGTGCAGATGGATCAACGCTGATCACAGATAAAGAGAATATACTAGAAAGATGGGCTGAACACTTTGATAGCGTACTGAATCGCCTATCCACCATCAACAATGAAGCCATCGATCGACTACCCCAAATTCCGATCGATGAGACACTGGACGCCGTACCCAGCTTTGGAGGAGACCCAGAAAGCAATTCGTCTGTTATCCAGTGGCAAAGCGCCTGGCTCAGACGCAATCCCAGCTGAGGTCTACAAAGAGGGTGGTGCGGCTCTGGTGAAGAAACTTCATCAACTCCTTCAGATCATATGGCAGCACACAGGCAGTTCCTCAAGACCTTAAAGATGCCTGCATCGTTCATCTCTACAAACGCAAAGGAAACCGTCAGGTCTGCGATAACTATCGTGGAATCTCCCTGCTATCCATCGCAGGCAAGATCCTGGCTAGAGTTCTACTCAACCGGCTCAACACACATCTTGAGCAAGGTCTTCTACCTGAGAGTCAGTGTGGCTTCCGGAAAGAATGCGGGACCATCGACATGGTGTTTGCTGCCAGACAGCTCAAGAAAAGTGTCAGGAACAGAATGTCGACCTGTACTCCACCTATGTTGATCTTACCAAAGCCTTTGACACTGTCAGTAGGGTGGGGTTTTGGAGAATTATGGCGAAGTACGGATGCCCCAGAAAGTTCATTTGCCATCGTACGCCATCTTCACGACAGCATGCTGGACAAACAACGACGAGACATCTAAAACGTTCCCGGTCTCAAACGGAGTGAAGCAGGGTTGTATTCTTGCTCCCGCTCTGTTCAGCCTCATGTTCTCGGCTATGTTGAATGATGCATTCAGTGACGCGGAGATAGGCATCGTCATTAAGTACCGTACAGATGGATCAGTCTTCAATCTCAGGAGACTTCAAGCGAAAACCAAATTCTCGACAGACACTGTCAACGACTTCCTCTTTGCGGACGACTGTGCCCTCAACGCTGTCTCAGAAGCCACAATGCAACACAGTGTTGACAAGTTCTCTGCTGCTTGCAACAACTTCGGCTCGACAATCAATACGAAAAAGACTGAAGTGATGCAACAGCCAACCCCGGGAAAGCCGTACGTTGAACCAGTCATCACCATCACTGGACAGCAACTGACCGCGGTGGATAAGTGCACCTACCTAGGCAGCACTCTGTCCAGAAATGTTGTCATCGACGATGAGGTGAATGCCCTGCTCGCCAAAGCCAGTGCCGCTTTTGGCAGACTCCACAAGAACGTATGGAACAGAAGAGGCATCACCCTAGAGACCAAGATCAAGGTGCATCGGGCCATAGTTCTCACCACACTGCTCTATGGCTGTGAAACATGGACTGTTTACCAGCGTCACGCCAGGAAACTGAACCATTTCCACACCACCTACTTCAGAAGACTCATGGGCATTAAGTAGCAAGATAAGATTCCGGACACTGAAGTCCTCACTTGTGCTGGCCTGCCTAGGATCTTCACCATCCTGTTGCAGTCACAGCTTCGCTGGGCAGGTCATGTAGTTCGCATGCCAGACCATCGGCTGCCAAAGAAACCATTGTTTGGCGAACTGCAACAAGGAAAACGTTCTCATGGAGGCCAGAAGAAACGTTTCAAAGACAACCTCAAATCTCCCTGAAGGCCTTCAACATCAGTCACAACCGAAACGGCCCGGCGGATATTCGATCCCGCAACCCCAGGGTCACCAAGATTACGAGTCCAGCGCTGTACCACTGGGCTATTCCGGCCCGAGTGGTGGTAATAACGTTTATAATTATCATACCACAGATCCTCGTGGGTTTGTTCTTGGGCGCAATTCGATCCTTTGACAAAGTTCCTTTGACAAAGTTATTGTCAAATTGGCTTTTTTTTTTTGTTTTTGTTTTTGTTTTGTTTCATGTTGCTGACAAACAAACAAAGCTAGCAAGAAGAAGAAGAAGAAGAAGAAGAAGAGAAGAGAGAGAGAGAGAGAGAGAGAGAGAGAGAGAGAGAGTTTTGGTGTAGCCTACAGCTTAACCTTCTCTGTGGATCTCATGAACACAAAATGAAACGAAAAGAGACAGAAAAAAAAAAGTGAAACTTTCAACACTCCCAGTCTCTGATGCAGATTTATGGCCGTTACGTTTTCATTCCCACTTTCATCACAATTACAAACGAGATGTACAGTCTTTCAGGGGCAAAGATAAGACAGGGAATGTGACATCTGTTCTAGTAATGTCCCACCCTTTCTTTGTCTTTCTTGCCATTTCTTTCTGTTTGCTTTTTTACACTGTACTCTTGCCGGATTTGAAAGTCGTTGTTGTTGTTGTTGTTGATTTCCGGCAGCCTCGGCCCGGGCGGTGCCAACATGATGTCAGTGTCTAAACGAGCAAGGCGACCCATTCTGTTGGGTTGCGTCATCACCAGTTCCATTCATGTTATGCTAGTTGCCTCCCCTGAATCCTGTCCCAAACATCATATGACATGGGATTACACCAACACCAAGGCTGGTATGCATGAAAGAAACCGAATAACTCATTCGGGAATAACTCCAAAACATCGATTACCTATTCGCTTATTCCAGTGCTCGGTTTTTTTTTTTTTTGTTTTTTTTTTTTTTTTTTTTTAGATGCATGACGCATTTTTTCGGCAGAGGAATAGCTATTCGATGTCGTTATTTTTAGATCAGGGAATCCCGACCGTGTGCGCCAGCGTCAACTTCTTGTTTCGACTGTTGTTGTATAACTTTACGGACAAAAGTGCGCGCGCGCGCGCGCGCACACACACACACACACGAAAGCATGCATATACGCTTGGGTTCTGAGAGAGCGAGTGAGTGAGTGAGTGTGTGTGTGTGTGTGTGTGTGTGTGTGTGTGTGTGTGTGTGTGTGTGTGCGCGCGCGCGCGCGCGCGCGCGTGCTCGCCCCCCAACTGGGTGCCTGGATTCTAATTTTGAGTGCCATCAATGGCACCGATGGGAATCCATCCCTTTGATAAAAAAAAAAAAAAAATCTTTGTGTGTGTTCAGCTACTTGCTGCGTTGGCGGAACAACCCAGTCCCGGCACTCTCCGATACAGCGCATCAGTCACTCGTTTTATGACCCAACACACTGTGGACTGATGCACGCCTATCAGCTCCCCACAGATGTCTTGAAACGTGCCACGCGCATAACATCTTCGCGTTGTCATCTCTTGTAAACAGCGGTGGAAGAGCTCCAAGTCGATTCCCAACTTCAACGACGGCTGCAATTTCATCTACGATTTCCATGATATCATTTCTCCGAAATCTAAATTTTCGATATTATTCAACATCATCACATTTTTTTTAAAAGGGTGCGTCCTGTCTCTGAAATTCTTATTTCTGCGCAGATTTCGTCAATTTCTCTGTTGATAAATAAGATGATGGCCGCCATTTTTTGTTCCGTGTTTTCGATCCTTATTCGGGCCGGACAAGACCACATGAAGTTATTCCCGGATAAGGTTTTAGGAACAGCCTATTCGGCTTCATGCATCCCCATTTCTGTCCCTATTCTTTTCGAATAGGGGGTATTTCCCGCTAACCCCGAATATGCGCCATCATGCATACCATCCCAGAGCTCTAGTAGGACATACTGTTGTACGCTACACAGTAGAGAGCAAGAGAGAGAGAGAGAGAGAGAGAGAGAGAGAGAGAGACAGACAGACAGACAGAAGAAAGAGAGAGAGAGCTCACACACGCACGCACGCACGCACGCGCGCGCGCGCGCGCACACACACACACACACACATGTACATCAGCAACGCACAAACAAAATACGATCGACGGCCGTGAATTTACACAAAACTACATTCCTCAGAGATCGGTTTTAATTTTGTAGGTTCAAAAAATATTTTGTGCCCTAATGCACTGTATGCTAAAAAAAAAAAAAAAAGAAAAAAAAGACAAATAGAACATAGATGTGTATACCATGAATATCGTTCGGACCTGACACCGTTGAAAGAGTAGCATTTGGTTCCATGTCCAACAGGAAGCATTACCACTTCGAGGCGTTTTCTGCAAGCTCACTGGACAGGTGTTGGTTAGTTAGTATAATAGAAACACCCAGATTGTCATAACGTGTGATAACTTCAATCGCGGAATTTGTGCATGTACTACACAATAAACACATTATACATTCACTCATGCATACCCTGTGCTCACGTGCGAACACACAAATTTATACTGTAGGTAGCCATTTTATCGTATGAATACGAGACAAAACGAAATCTGAAAACACACACACACACACACACACTCGGGTGAACATATGCACGCACACACATAAGACAGACACACAAATGCGACAGGCTCACGTGCATCCCCCACACTCATCCTCCCACTCCTCAACCCTGTTCCCCTTCTGCCCCTCTTTCCCCTTCTCTCTCCCCTCCCCCCCCCCCCCCCCCCCCCCCCCCCTTCCGTATCCCCCTTCCCCTACTCTCCTCCTTCCATCTATTTTCCACCTCCCACGCCCAACCCCTTACAAATGCTACGTAAGTGTCAAGCGTTCAGGTACAACCCAGAAGCCAGCGCTGCTGTTCCTTTTTTTTTTTATGTTTGTTTGTTTGTTGTTGTTTGTTGTTATGTTCGTTTGTTGTTTGTTGTTTGTGTTCAGAGAGCAGTGACCACGCTGGTCTGTTGATCTCTAGGCCCTTCCCCCTACTTCTTATATCCGATTTTCGTTGTCCTCATTCTCCTCACTACCCTCCTCCTGATCGTCGTCGTCTTCATCATCTTCTTCCGCTGCGGTGCCTTCCTCTGTGGCTTTCTCCTCAGCGTTAGGCTCTTCGGTGCCGGGTTCTGGTGTTCCCTCACCGTTGGGTGAAGACGGCGTGACGCTTGCTTCCCCTTTCTGGACGTCCTCGGGGGTGTTCTTCTTGCTGGTCGCTTTGGTGGGAGGCGCCTCGTCCACGGTGTCTGGGGCCAGTAACAGTTCTGCTTGTGACGCCAGCTGCTCGTCACCGGTGACAGCACTGCCTGTACCCGACGGTTTTTGGTCACTAATCACGTCCTCTGTAGACCGCGCTCTTTCTTCGACGGTGACGTCAGACTTTGTGTGTGATGCGGTTTCGTTGACGTCGACGTTCTCTGTGCTGCCCGTCCGGTGGGTATCCATGGCAAGGTGATCATCGCTTGTGCCATCTTCCTTGGCTGTATCCTGTTCACCTTCCGTTTCCGGGGGCATTGCCTGCTCCTGGGCACTCTCACTGTCACCAGGCTTTTCCTCCTTGTGCAGATCTTCGGCTCCGACTTCAAGACTCTTTGATTTGCTTGCAAACACGTCCACCGTCAGATGACGCTGTCTGGAGAGGAGTTTGAGAGTCAGCAGACGCTGGGCCGTCGTCACTGCCGGTTACTCCTGCTGTCTGTGAGTCACCTTCGCTCGGAAGCGCTTCACTTAGCTTCTCCGGTGGTATCTGGAGTTCACAGGACCCGCTTGCCGACACTTCTGTTGCGCTCCCCTGCCTGCTGAGGTCTGGCGGCTGTTCACACCGGGTGTGGCTTTTCTGATATGTATTTCGGGGAGGACTGTCTTCGTGCGATGCACCAGACAATGATCGTTCTGCTGACGTTTTGCCCGACATGCGTTTGTCGTGTTCGCTGACACGTTGTTCATACTCAGAATCTGGCTGTTCTTGAGGGACATCCGTTTCCAAGAACGTGCTGCTGGTTCGCATCAGTTCTTGGCTGCTCTCTTCCTTCTCAACCTCTACCGAGTGTTCTTTTTCAGAGCGTGATTTGATCTGCAGAACTTGTCTTTCGACTGACACGTTGTCTTCCTCTATGGATGTCTTCTTAAAACCTGTTTCTGATCCTCCCTTTTTCTGGCTTACATCAGTGGCACTGACCCTTTAGCACTCGAATCGCTTCTCTTTGCTTTCTGCTGTCTTAGAGTCGTCAGATTGCGCGTGTTCTTTTGTGATTTCAGTCGGCTCCGGTTGCTGTGTTCGACTGTTCTCCATGAACACAACTCCTGGTATGTCAGAATCTTGTGCGTTCGTCTCGCGTTCTGCTTCCAGTTCACCTATATTAATGGATGCCGACCGATCGTCAGAAATGTCTCCACCAGATCCTTCTGACGAGCTTCTCGGGCCAATTTCTGCTTGTCTGTGTTCTTGAAATTCCTGTACTGCCTCTTGGACCTTTAGGAAGAACGCGACGACTGAGGCCGACAATTTCCTGTATGAGGTCCTTAGTGCGTCAGTTGGTCCGGCTGACGGTTGCACTAATTCAGCCTCTGTCGAGCTCTTGGATAGTTGTGATGTTCTTGATGTTGAAGCAGCGCCTTGCCTGTGGTCAGTGTGTTCGGTTTTGCTTTGCTTTTGAGCAGATACTTGCCTTTCTTTGGATATTCGTTGTTGCAGACTCGAGTGTTCACCCGGTTTTGATGTCTGAGGTTTCAGACTGAGCTCCTCGACTTGTTCTTCTGTGTCATCAGTCTCGGTGGTGGTTGTGCTTTCAGAACTCTTGCTGCCTTTCTGAGCTAACTTCTTGTATGTACTTGTAGTGGGTCGGTCTCTACCATCCGTTGGCCAGATCTTCCTTCTCTCGCCTGTTCTTTCCTTCCTGTGAAAAGCTCAGTGACATTTTGAGATGCCTTTTCGGAGAGATTCTAAGAATGGTTCGCGACCTTCTGCCCATGATTCTTGATCTTCCGAGCTGGTCTGCGTGTTACTATCCGTGGCTGTCTGCACAGCCGAGTCCGAGGAGGACGTTTTCATGGGAGAGTCTGTACGACCTGCTTTGGTGCGAACGGTTTTTTTCTGGGTTTCCTCTTCCGTGACCGTGTCTTGCGTCTGATGTGGGTCCGGGGCCGTGCTGGTTTGGCACCATCAGACACTGCTTCTTCAGAACTCTGCCGTCCTGCACTGGATCTGCCATCTTGTGCTGGTGGAATTCCCCACAGAACGACATACACCAGCCACAGGATGGAGCACCATACATAGGTCACAGCGTAAAAACACACACACCAGAAACAAAGTCCAGGAAACTAAATCCTAGTTCAGCGCTAAACTGACAGGCTTACCCATCGTGCGAAAAAAGCCTTTTGATTGCCATGACCACCGTGCTAATCACATTCTGAATGTACTTCATCAGGGCTGAGTTTCTTCTCAAAGTCAGGCTCTGGTACGGGCCTTGTTTTCTCGATTTATACCTGGTGCGGCGTGTTGTATAATCCATGGTTTAAGCTGGGATCAAAAGCCAAGCATGGGTTTTGTTGCCGGACGGTGGTAAGAGAGGTATTCTCTCCTTTGTTTTTTTTATTGTGAAAAAAAAAAATGTCCTCTGATTATCAACAGGTCACTGCTCTCAGGATGAACAGTTCTCTTGTGCCGTGCTGAACAACATAGCCAAAGGAATGTGTTCTAATTATCAACACTGCAGCGTTGTTCCTGCACAAAATAAGCGTGGAAGGTTTTGAAACAACTTGTTTACCACTAAAGCTTTCTAGGTTCTGCAGTGGATTTCTGTGTTTTTCAAACCACTTAGAGAGAGGTAAGTTGTAAATCGACGACCACCTGCCAAGTCTGTAGAACAAACCTTCCGCACTCCTTTAAATTACGTTACGTTTCTGGCATTATCGCTCGATCCCCATACTTCTTTGATTCAAATTACCTTTCTGGCATTGTCACTTGATTCTTTTTCTCTGGTTATTCCTTCAGTTCAGCTTTGCTGATTCCGTTTCTGGACAACATACATTCAACTGTTTGGTCCTCTGAAGTGAAAACAAGCAGATTTCTTTCTTTCTCTATTTCTTTACGTTAATTTTGATTCGCAGTGATCTGAGCGTTAAGACGCCCACATGTTTTCTGACGATTAGAAAACGGTCATTTATACCATGCAGCGGATAAGCTCTGGGATAGAATTTGCAGGCGGGCCTAGTAAATATACCAACTGTACTTCACAACTGCCCGATTACCATTTTCTCTTGATTTATGCAATTCCTTCGTCAGGTCTAGTCACCACATCCACGGTACTCCACTGTTGCCCAGAGGTTCTGGATACAGTTCGTGGATGCTGCTGACACAATACGCGAGTGCACGCCACTGCCACACAGTGTCAATGACTCTTGAATTGAAATCTTGAACACAGAAGTTCACAGACGGAAGACAGCTGCGTGGGAATCATACGTAAGATGTAACACGCAATACTTAATTGACGTCATCCTCTTCTTCTATTGAGATCCCACGATCAATTTGCTGAACATTTTGACATCTCTCTCTCTCTCTCTCTGTCTCTGCCAAACATTATCCGAGAAGCATGTTTAAAGTCTTATCTTCGTACTGTGTGTAAAACACGTCGTGAAAATATTGGCTGATATCTATAAAACGGGGCAATACAATTTGTTCACATGTCGACAAAACATAGTTCATTCTTATGAAAATCATGTCTCTTGGTTTCCAACCCTATCATTTGTTATAATTACAACTGCTTCTTAAAATTTGTTCAAATCTCCGCCTGCAGTCACCTTACTTTGCTGCTAACCTATAATTTGTGTTACTACGCTTTTACTTGCTTTTTTAAATCCTTGGTGATGACTGTACCGATTATCATTATCCCCAAAATGGGGTGAACGAAAATAAACATTGTTTGCGCGCTCTCTCTCTCTCTCTCTCTGTCTCTCTGTATCTCCATCTAAAGAGAGGCGGGGTGATGAAAAAAAGATGTTTAATTGATAGAGACAATCAGACATACGTTTTCTTAATAATTTATTTGTTTATCTGTTCATTGCTTTTAGATTTTCGTTTGAGAACGGAGTTTCTTAGTTTGTTTCTTTTTTTTTTTTTTTTTTTTTTTTTTCTCTTTTTTTTTTTTTTTTTTCTTTTTTAAATTTCAAACCCTTCCTACCGATTGAAGTATGCTACCACTTTCAGTGCAATGTAGGAAATAAAGGAGGATGGGGAGTGGGGTGAAAGTGGCGGTGGTGAAGGATAAATCACTGAAGAGATTTCATTTTTGATCTTCAGTCCCTAAAGACAAGTTTGCCATGTTTCTACGGAAGATTAGCCGGACCTGATGAAGCTGATGACAGAGTCGACAAAATAACAGGATGTTGGCTGTCAATACTTTTTTTTTTTTCTTTTTAACCAGATGTTGCTCTTGGAACACATAGTCCTGAAGGTGCGGGTACCCCTAGTAACCCATATACACTTTACACAGGGTTGACAACAACACCCCCCCCCCCCCCATCCCCCACCACCCCCGTCTATACCTTACCCATCCCGCCATCAACACCTCCTCCCCGTTCAGATGTTGCGAGTTCCTGAGGACCCATACTTGTAAGTCTATGGATGCACATTAGCTTCATAAGCCGACATACAGCAGTTTTTCCCGGGGGGGGGGGGGGGGGGAATGGTTACCATCCTTCAAGAAAGCAGGGTTAAGTTGTCATCCCGGAGGATCAGAACTGTTTTCTGTAGGATAATAGCTGTTGTTCCCCGTTCTTCCTAAGGATCACGACAGTTTCCAGTAAACAATAAACAAGTGGGGTAACTTTTGCTCCCATAAGAAAACCTAACACAGAGTAGCTTTTCTTCAAGACTGGCATAGCCTTTTAAACTTGAATAAAGTCAGACAAATACAAACACGAACAATCTAAATAGGGGGGGGGGGGGGGGGGGGGGGGGGGGGGGGGGGGGGGGGGGGGGGGGGGGGGGGAACAAGCGCAGGCCAATGAGTTACCCCACTTGTTTATTGTTTACTGTGCCCTGCCTTATTTCATTTCCAATTTCGTTTCGATTAAATCGAGGTTATTTGCATTTGTTTCTGTCCCTCTTTGTGTTTATCTTTTGATCTCCCTCGCATCCTTGGGTGGATCCTCAAGCGTAGGCTCAAAGATTGTCCCCTACATTTTATACTATTTTCATGATGTCTTTAGTTTTTCAGCAATTTTTTTTCTCCCCACACTTTCGTTTGGCTTCGTTTACTACCCTTCACTGGCTGCTTCGGGGGTGCCATTGGATTCTTTTTTGCACCCTTGGTGGTGAGAACACCACGGTATTATGGACTGTGGTGTGTCTCTATTTGATGCCAGGAGCGCGAACCCAACCAGCTATGTCTCTCTGATGAGTTCCGTTCCAGCGGACGAAAGACCTCGGAGCAGACAATACAAATATATTTGCGGAGCAGATAATACAAATATATTTTGCGGAGCAGATAATACAAATATATTTGCCTTCAAAATGGATTGCAATGGATCACTTTCGCAGCTAGAGAAGAGTTTTCATATCTGTAATGTATTTGTCTTGAAAATGGATTGCAATGGTTCACTTTCACTTCCGCAGCTAGGGAAGAGTTTTCATATCTGTAAATGTATTTTCTTCATTCCATCTTGCTAAATTCTCTATCTTCAATCCTCCCCCCACCCCCAACCTCCTACTTTAAGTCCAAGTCATTACTATGAAAACAGTTAAGTTGTTGGTCTGTGCTTGTTTTTTTACCCCCACTATTAGATTGATTGCATTTGTATCTCTGACTTTCATCAAGTTTAAAAGGCTGTGTCAGTCTTGAATAAAAGTTACTATGTGTTAGGTTTTGTTATGGGAGCAAAAGTACGCCACTGGTTTACTGTTTCCCTGCTTCATTTCATTTCCAATTTTTTATGGTGTAATTAACAAAACATTTAATTTTCTAAAAGCTTTTCCTAGTTTATCTCCCCCCCCCCATTATTTTAAAGGCGCAATTCATGTTAATACATAGATTTTCAAGCGCCACAAACATAACACCTTAATTCCATGACCTTGATGCAAATTCAAACTTGCTGTAGTCTTCATTAAGCAGGCAGTATCAGCCAACATTTCCCTCCTTTTTTCTTCTGGTCCTTTTAACCTGTTCCCGTGTGATCCCTGTATGCCTTTCACGTGCTTTGTAGGTATCTCTCGATTCTTTGTAGATTTAAAAATGGATATGTAAACAAAAAGAATGTATTGCTGTTATAACCTTGGGCGCACGGTGGGGTGGACACACACATACTGAAATGCAGCTGTGGGAGACACCTCCTTCCCCCTCCTCCTCTGGGTGAGCCGCACGCGCTGCGAGCGCCGTCCCTGTACTTTCCAGTAGAAAACTGAACTTCTGCACTGTACACTCTCAAGGATTGAGGGCCACGTTGGCCATTTTTGGTTGAGGTGATCCGAATCGTGGATCAGTCAAGGTTCCAAACTAACTGCCCTTTAGGCTGTGCATCAGTGGTGGAACTCGAAGGAAAGAGCTAACACCCCGAGACAGACTGGTCAAAAGCAGAGCTGGCGTCCTTCCTGTCCAGCTGTTGTTGGCTCACTCAGGGCGGTCCAGCCGAGATATAGTGAGCTCTAGATCCTTGTATTCTCCCTTTATTTCATTTTTCCATCCCACCCCCCCCCCCCCCCCGATCCTTTCATTTTCCATTCCTTTTAATTTCTTTCATTTCCCATTCATTTCATTTCCCCTCCCTTACATTTTCCCTTCCTTTCATTTCATTTTCCTCTTCCTTGCCTTCCAGCATTCTTTCCCTACGTTGTCATCTGTTGTAATGATACGCTGTGATCTTTTCCTCTGCATTGACAAAAACTATCTTTGGACAAACATCCTGTTACCCGGATCAAAATCTGATCGGGATGGATTCAAGACCACTTGGCCGAAACACGTTGTCTGTTTATGGAGCGGGATATGTGTGATCAGTGGTCGGCTCAGTCCGTGTGGAACTGAAATCGGATGAAACGATTCCCAGCATTCGGAAGTCATATTGCCATACACACATATACACATGCGCGCGCGCACACACACACACACACACACACACACACACACACACACACACACACACAGTATCCACTGCACCCGTGCAGAACCCCTCTGGACACAAAATGGCATACCACACACATGACAACAACTTGTTTGGTTGTTTTATTTCAAATTTCATGAAAAAGATAAACTCTGTCACCAGGTGTGTTTAAAACGTAGCTGGACATCTTCTTGCACGAAGTTACTACGCAGCACTTAAAATCACACAAAGGCACGAAGCAAACTTTGCTTTTGAACAGAAAAATTATTCCTCACACCACACAAAGAGTTCCGATCGTGAGCAATAAATCAGCCCAGCAATAAGTAGATGACTTTCCATATTTACATTGTGCTCTTCTCTCTTCAACAGTGGAAAAGATCACAGTGTATCATTTCAATAGATGACAAGGTAAGGAACGAAGGTTGAAAAGAAAGGAAGAAGAGGAAATGAAAGGGACAAAGAAAGGAAAATGAAAGGAAGGGAAAATGAAAGAAACTAAAAAAGAATGGAAAATAAAAGGATAGAAAAATGAAATGAAGGGAAGATGAAAGGATTGGAAAATGAAAGAGAGAATGAAAGAAAGGAAGAATGAAAGGTGGGGAAGAAGAAAGCAAAGGATAAGGTGAGGAAAGGAAAAATGAAACGAATGTAAAATGACAGAGAGAGAGAGAATGAAAGGAAGGAAGAATGAAAGCAAAGATGGAAAGAAAGATGAAAGTAAAGGTAAAAAGGAAGAAAGAATGGATGGATTGAAGAACGAAAGCTAAAAAAAAAACGCTACCACGGATGGAACGAAGGATAAACAGAAGAAAAGATGAATGGAAGGAAAAAAAAAAAAAATGGTTCGTAGTGGTAGGGTAGATGAAGGGAAGCAATGATGAAAGAAAGAGAGGGTGGTAGGAAGGAGGAATTAACGGATGAAGGGAAAAGCGGACGCATAAATAAGAATAACAGGAAGAATGGAAGGATGGGCAAAAGAAAGACTGAAAGATAGGAATTATGCATGTAAGGAAGAAAGAAATGAAGAATGACAGATTGGGAGGAAAGGTGAAACAAAGAGTGCGAAAGAAAAGGTAAAAAAAAAAAAAAAAATAAACAACAACAAAAATAAAAAATAGAAAGAATGGAAGAAGGGAAACGGTAAAGGGTGAAAAAAAAAAGTAAGAGTTTGTGATTGTAGCTGGAAGGCGCGGCTAACGGAAGGAATTGAAGAAGACAGAAGAATTAAGGATGAAAGGAACGACGAAAGGTAGTACAAAACAAATGGATGGATCAGGGGAAGGAAGGAGGGTAAAAAACAATAGAGAGATGAGTGGAAGCATGGGATGGAAAACAAAAGGTAGGAAGAGTAAAATGGGAGGAAGAAAGGAAGGATGAAAGGAAGATAGGAAAGGTGAAAAGGAAGACAGGAAAGGTGAAAAGAATTAAGGAAGACTGGAAAGAAGACAGAAGAAAAAAAAAAAGGGTTAAAGAAAGGATGTGTATGTGTATGTCTGAGAGAGAGAGAGAGAGAGAGAGAGAGAGAGAGAGAGAGAGACAGAGAGGGAGAGAGAGTGTAAAGAGGGATGAAAGAAAGGAAAGATGAAAAGACAGAAGAATGAGAGAGAAAGTAAGAGTGAAAGAAAAAAAGAGGATGAAAGAAAGGATAGAAAGGGGCAAAGAGAGCAAGTGCTAAAAAGAAAGGATTCTTTCTTTCTTTCTTTCTGCGTACGCAGGCTGATACTCTTGCGGACACTGCCTGTACTGACAGGCAGTGGAGTTTTGTGTGTATGACCGTTTTTTTTTTTATACCGCCATTAAAGCAGCCATACTCCATCTTCGGGGAAAAAATAAAGGATGATTTGAAGGAAGGGTGAAAGAAAGAAAGGGTGAAAGGAAAGATGGATGACAGAAAAGGACGAAAGGAAAGATGTGAAAAAAAAAAAAAAAAAAAAAGTCAACGGAATGAACGAAGGAAAGAAGGATGAAAGAAAAAAAAAACAAACAAAAAAAAAAAAAAATGAAAGAAGGGTGAAGGTAAGAAGTGTAAGGAAAGACGTGTAAAAAGAAGGGGTATGAAAGGAACGAAGGCTGAAAGGCATGCTACAAACGAAGGGTGAGAGAGAGAGAGAGGAGTTGTGACAGACACGAGGCGGAAAAGAGTAGGCAGTAAAACATCACATTACATACATGACTTGACTCGTAGCGACACACACTCTCATAAATAACATTCTGGTAAATATCGATGCCAGGACAACCAGCTTACAGTGATGTCACACCTCTCTCCACTCATCCCCACCCCACCCCCATCCCCCCCAAAAACAAATTTTTCTCCTGGATGTTGGCATGTTGGTATATATTATCCACACACATTTCTCAGACAGTTAGGAAGTTCTGGTGATAGATAACGTAAATGTACAAGTTCTTTTAATATAGGCCAGTCACTCTTGGTTAACAGAAAAGGACAGGCACGCACCTGTCACTAGGAGTAAAGTACAGACACATACAATTATAAACAGGTGGAATAGAGAAAGGACGGAGAGGTGAGTGAACAGGGTTGGGGAATCCATTCATCGGATGACGCCAAACTGTCACCATTAAAAATCTGCACCTTACATTATTAAAATGTTAGATTAGACGAGACACAAGTCAGCAGTGCCTTGCTCAGTCATGCTGATTTATCAAGGAAATTAAAATACGTTACACATAGATACAAATCAGGCACAGTGGGGTTGAATAAATCATGTCCAATTCTTTATTCTTTGCCTCATCACAAATTTGCACAAACCACACACACTTCCGTGATTACATCCTGTAACCCTCAACTTACACACAGAAACAGATGACACTGAACTTTAGTTCATTCCTTACTGTCAGTGTTCTCTCCCTTCGTGTTGTCATGAGACTGTTTGTAGTTCGCTCCCTTTGTTTCCCATGATCCTGTGTGTTTGTATCAGGCATCTGGCCACGCACTTTGCCAGCCGGGTTGTGCAAACATCCAGCGTTGAGTAGACATCTGAGACTAGCCTAAAAGAAATTCCTGGAAAATTGTGACACTGTGAGAAGACAGAACACTGTGCTAAACTTCCCAGTGTCTATGAATGCCAGATAGCTGCTACATGTACACACAACACAGACAAGAGAGAGAGAGAGAGAGAGAGAGAGAGAGAGCAAGAGAAAATGTGAGAGAGAGAGAGAAAGAGAGAGAGAGACAGTGTGAATGAGAAAGACGGATGAATGCTATACTTTGCAGGCTTTGTATGGACTTTTTCATCTCACAATTCTTTAACTTTCACAGGCCTTTTCAAAGACCATTTATTTGTTTTAAAAGACCGTTTTCTTTTTGCAGTCTTCTTTTTGTATATATTCATATTCAGCCTTCTCCAAGCACCTGTCACTGAACTGACGGCTCTCAGGCTTTTTTGTGTGAGTTTGAAAAAAAAAAATCACTGTCACACTGGTTGCCTGACTGATTGAAGCATAAAAATGTTGTAAAGGGATGCAGCTCTCTAATGGAACTATTAAAAGATTCACAGTCCGAGAGACACTTGCACATGTGCATGCACAAACATGCTCACACACACGTGTACACTCACACAATCAGACATGAGCGTACATGCCACACACAGGCACAAATAGTACTAACAAATGGTTATATACATAGTCAATGTGGTTGTGCTGTTGATGGGTATATTATGGTGATCTAGTCCTTTGATCTTATGTTCATACAATGTTTATAACCATTATATTTTGACAAATTTTAGTTTATGAATCTCGTGTGTGTGATTGTGTATGTGTGTGTGCGTGCATATGTGCGTGTGTGTGTGTGTGTGTGTGTGTGTGTGTGTGTGTGTGTGTGTGTGTGTGTGCATGTGTCTGTATGTTTGCATGCATGCATGCATGTGTGTGTGTGCGTGTGTATGAACAGAAGATGGATTGTAATGTGTAGATAAGTATATAAGTGGTGAGTGTTGATGTTTAATTTCAAGCTTATTAATTTGATTTTATTCTACTGTATTTTACTCTGCATATTATGATGTGATAATGCAATGTGTCACCACCACAAATAATCTTCCTTCATGGACAGAACAACAACTTGTGAACAATAATGGCATAATGAATATATTGCAACTGAGTTGAGGTCAGAGGCCCCAACGTTTCATGGGTCTGTAATCATCTGTTTTAGGAACACTTAAATATATATATATATATATATATGTATATATATATTTTTTTAGCATCCATGAGATTTTCACATATTCTTTCAGGATTTTCACAGACCCTGGCACTCTTTCAAAGACTTGAAAGTGGCGCTGCATTTCTCTAAAGATCTTCAAAGACTGTGTGAATTCTGTGGAGGGATTATCAGCAGTGCGGATGGCGACTGCCTCACTGCAACAATAATACGTCCAAGGAGGGAAAAGGACACTGTTCTATCTGCCAGTCCTGTCAACACTCGGCTCATGGCTGGCACCAGCAGCATCATTTCTTAAGGTATTCATACTTTTTGACTTGCATCTTAGCAGCACTGATCAGCGGTTGACTTACTGTGTGGGGGTAAATCAAAAGAGAAAGAGAGAGAGAGAGAGAGAGAGAGAGAGAGAGAGAAAGTTTCCTAACTTGCACAACGTACCAGGAAGACATACTTCTTTAACTGATTACATTAATGCCAAAGCATTGTCCTGTCTAAAAAAGGGTTCGTCCGTTTACCTTCGGGGGGGGGGGGGGGGGGGGGGGGGGGGGAGGAGGGGGAGGAGGGGCATGTTTCTGCATCAGAACGAACGAAAAAAATGAGAATGAGTCCATTCTGAAACTATTTTGTTACTAAAAAAAAAAAAAGTTAAAAAGAAAAAAGTCAAAACCAAACTTCAAGATGACTGTTGATAGAAGCTACTTAGTTTCGAATCGAATCCTTCTTTGTGCCACAAATGTTGAAATGTCCAGTGTGCATGTATGTGCACATCAAGTGTACTACTGCTGTAGATGGCTGATAAACACATGCAGGTATTGGGGGGAAAAAGGGTTAAAGCTGTTTTGTTCTTTCTGCATACATTTGTTCTTCAACGATCTCAATTCTCCTAAGTAAAAAAAATGAAGAACATCTGACATCCAGAGAAACCAGACTAACACGACACAGGCCAGCTCAAGGATATCGCACATCAATGGCTGATAACCAAATTTACGTTCAGTTTTCCCACATTTTTCTCTAGTACTTTTCTTTTCTTTCATTGTTGTTGACTATCAAAGAACTTTGTTGAACGTTTCAAAGATGTACCTCCGTGTCTTTTCCTTAACATCCAGTTAAAAGCATAACCGTTCTAGAAGCATTTGCAAAGTTTTCAATTGTTTGTGTTACTTCTTTATTTTAGTTGAAGAGGGAGGTCAGGAGCGTGGAGAGAGTGAGGGAGGGTGGGTGGGATAAGGGGGATCATTTTTGCGCAGGTATCTGCAAGGTAAAACAAAGTTCAATAATACTATTAAAAGCACATGACTGGCCTCCTTTGCCCCTTCAATCTCTCACAAAACGGAACTTAACACATCTCTTGCAGACAAAGAAATGTTCTATTTTCTCTCTGCAGTCTCATTCTGACTGTCTGGTGTGGTTGCTGGCGCTGTTTCCATGCAGAACACAAAGCTCATGACAGAAAATCCGGGAGCAACAGTCATACTCCTACAGCGCTGAGCGTTATACAGTATAACTGCATGCTATGAAAGACAAAATCGTACAAGTTACAGCTCTAATGGCAAAGCTCTACCGCACTCTAGAAGAGCTGGAGAAAACGGCACTATTCACCTCAAGGGCCGGACTGACCCTGTAGACTAAGGTGTTTGCAAAGAAGAAGAAAAATCATACAAAATGGGCTCACGGTCATCAGGATTCCCACTAAGAAAAGCAAAATTCGCTCACATTGTAGGGAATGGGAAGGAAAGGGAGGAACTTAGAGAATTCTGAAATTTATATTCGGAATGGTGCAATCTTACGCAGATCTGAAAACATACTAGAGAGGAGAGTGTGCTTCCTCCAGCCTCCAACACCAAGCACTGAATGGTGCAACCACCAACTTTGGGGTTCTAACACGACCAGGCACTACTTGTTTGTACAGCTTTTGTGAGTCTTCTTCATTTCTGCAATGTCTTGCCGATGCATAGTGTTCAGAGAGCTGGATACCATTTTGCTTCTAATCGTACACTTCCGAAAATGGTGGCTGCCTGCTCTCGCAGAGAAGTTTACAGGAGATTTCGTGACATCAGCGTCATCTTTTAGCATACTGAAAATGCCGCCAGAGCTCTGCTGATTCCATCTGTCACATTTCTTCTTTTATTCTTCATCTACCAACATCCCCCCCCCCACTCCTTGCCTCCCCTCCCCTTTATTTATTTTCTGTTACAGTTGTTCACTTACATGTTTCATGGAAATAATGAATGCATGGGAAAATGTGTATGAAACACGCCACTTTCAAAAGGTGTCTTTTGATTCTGTCTTTGTGGCGTATCATAACCACACGACTGAGGCTTCAAGGGGGGAAAGTGGAACAACTACACATCGGTGTTAGCAGGTGTATTTAGGGAGGAGTAATGGTTCCTGTTATATGTAAAACAAGCATAAAATATTCAAATTTGTATCGGTTCACTGGACTTCTAACACATATGCGCATTCACACAACATGCAAAAGGTCTCACCATCAATGCAAAACAGTCCACATGTACACAAGCAAGCAAAACCAGACGAACTGAAGTGGTGAAAGATTCATCCTCGTGCACCAACGTTTGGCATCAACACACTAAAAAACCTATAAAGACACAGCGGTTCACCTTTCACAGCATCACTCAACCTTCATCTGTTTTCTGCGGTGAACACTTTTTCATCACATTATCATGTTGGTCAGTCGTGTCCCTCTTCAACCACCAACCTTACACCCTTACCAACAGTTCACACTGCTTCACCACACCATTATACATGTTAGTATTGGCCCTTCTCCTACAACTAGTACTCCCCATCCCACTCCCTAATCCCAATTTCATGTGAGAACACAAAAAAAAATCAACACCAAAACACTCAATCTGTAAACGATATTCCTCCTTCCCCTTTTCATCATTGTATGGACAGCCTGAGTAAAGTAATATTGCCTTTATGAGGTAACAAGACACTAAAATGACTCCCTCTTCCAACAAGAACACCTAAAAACAACAACAAAAAAAACCCCACAAAAATAGTCAGGTATGTCTGTACAACTGAAGACCTGTTCGCTGTGTGGATGTTGCTGAAGAATCAAGCCAACACATAACACCACTGCCCACCGGTCACTGATCACAACCGAGGATTCCCCAAACTACAGCCAATAAATAACCCCCATCACTCACACCCCATTTCCTGTCTCTATCTGGACGGTCGAACTAGAGGAACAGGCAAGCCGTAAAGGACAGGGGCGCCACCGTTGAGCCACTGCATGCGACAGACACTGCGTGCTGCTGCACAAGGGTTCCAAGCCAAGGGCGGGGGTCGCTGCTGTCTTCCTTCAGCCACAGGTTGAAGATTTCCATGCCAAAGGCATCGATGTCTCGATCCGTCACGTCCCACAAGTTTCCCAGAACACAGGGGCTGGAAAAAAAAAAAAAACAGCATTGAAAATCATAAAGCTTAGAATGTACAGTCTCAGCTGTCTCCTGACACTCTTTGAGGAAATGTTATTCACGCATAGGCAGGCACATACACCATTCACCCCATTTTCTCAAACTGTGAACACAAATACTTACAACATGCATCGACAATCCCCACCTAACTATTCTTTAAAAAACTTTAACACATGCGCACGAGATTTTTCTCAGCATGAGTGTATTACAGTGGTCGAACAGTAAACGCTCTTTGATGGAAGACTTAAACCACGTTGCGTAAGATGAGATTCTACCAGACTGAAACCTTGTGTGCCTACATCTGACAGGCCCGTATTACAGTGTTTGAACAGTAAAGGCTCTTTGATGGAAGACTTAAACCATACTGCGTAAGATGACATTCCACCAGACTGAAATCTTGTGTGCCTACATCTGACAGGCTCCCTGACCAATAGCAACGCCCCTACCTGCCGGCCAGGAGATAGCTGTAGAAATAGGCGTCAGCGTCCAGGTTGGGCAACACCTCCAGCTTCACACTGCCACAGCCAAACAGCAGCGGCACCGTCCGACATCGTATCTTCAGCAGGTCTTCCATAGTGAAGTACTTGCAGCCGTTGCCATGGCCACAGTACCTGTTAAGGGGTGTGGGAAGAGAAGGGCACATGTGTATGAATATGCGTTCCATTATTTTTGAAGCCAGAGAAAATCAGTCATGAACAATGATGCATCACGAAATAAGGTGATGGTGAAGGAAATATCAAGCACATACATGCACACTCACAAACAACTTTGTGTGCGTCATCAGAAAGAAAAATGTTGAAGAAAAATATCACACAAAACTGTCCATAAAAAAAAGGATTCAACAAAAATTTGATTTTAAATTACTGCACTGAACTGTCTTAAACCTTTAATCTGTAAATTATCTGGATCTGAAGCAACAAAGAAAAAACAAAGAATGGAAAACAAACAATTCATCATGAAGGTGGAGAGTGAGAATGACTGAGATCACATGCATACTACTACAAAATTAAGAATGTGCATAATGATAATAATAACAACAACAAAAACAATAACAATCGTCATCATCATCATAATAACAAAACAAAAACAATGCATTTATGAGCAAGACACATGAAGATCAAGAAAAAAAAATTACCAATTTTCAAAATGATTTTTTTTTTTTTTTACATTGTCGTACTATCACCATAAAGATGTTCTTTTATATTGTCCTACTATCACCATTAAGTTCATCAAACAAGAAGATTACTCACACAAACAAATCATACTGCGTCAAAGCCTCTTCGTACTGCTCTTTGGTAGGGACGGGTACCTCCTATGCCTCGCCACTTCTCATTACTGTTCACACACACACACATGAAAATACATGTACAGAGGAAATACGACGTCACGCATCAATGCACGCATGAAAATAAACGCACCATTTTGTTTGTGTGCTTTTATTTTTTTGTGATTGCTGTGACAGCTAGATATGTGGTAGCTGAGATAATTGGGAACCTTTATCATCATGTGTGTTATGGCATGTGGCTGTGATCACCTGGATGAGAACATTTCACACACACACACACACACGCACGCACACACATTCATGCACACACACATTCACACACACTCATATACAATTAAGACAAAAATCTATCGATCTATCTACATCTACCTATCTCTCTCTCAAAGAGCATATTGCCTTCTCCATGGCATAACTCCCAAACATTCATTCCGTAACACACACACACACACACACACACACACACACACACACACAGAGCCACAGCCACAGCCACAGACACAAAGTCACATACAGGTTGGTTCTCTCACAGTCCCATCACCAACAGTCTGCAGGGACTTCTCTCTCACTCCACCAGGTTGCCATAGAACAACCCAGCACAAAAAAGACACTGCCCTACTGCTGGGTCACTTCGGTGGTGGCTAGTGATGCCTGTTCCCTGATCTTAAAACAGGACACCACCTCCTCAGCCCCCAGAGTGTCGCCCACTCGAATATCAAAAATGTGACGAGCGCTCTGTGGATTCTAGTGCCTCTTTTTGCTTCCCTGGATCCCATGAATTGCTCTTCCACTAAATTACGTACAGATGTGTGTTCGGTGTGTGTGTGTGTGTGTGTGTGTGTGTGTGTGTGTGTGTGTGTGTGTGTGTGTGTGTGTGTGCGTCTGTGTGCATGTGTGTGTGTGTGCGTGTGTGTGTGTATGGTAGTTTCTCATCTTCAAATTTCTCTGAAATCCACAGAAAAGATGGGGAGCCTGTCTAATAAAAAAAAAAAGACCGCCACTTCACCCTCACCTATGAAAAAACGGCTCCAGGAAGTCCTGGCTCTGACCAGGTCCCCGTCTGGGTTCATCAGATAGAAGACTGAGGTGGGGTCCACTCCCCTCTCCATCACACTGCTGACCTTCCCCGCCGTGGCGTCCGCCCTGCGCTCACTTTCTGGTGTCCTGCTGTCCACGTTCTTATGTCGTTTCAGTAGTAGATGGTGGAGCAAAGGAAGGGAGGGAACTCTGGTGACCGCCTGCTGCCTCATTATCTTGAGCTGTTCTATGGGGAAGTTGGCCAGGTGCTGGGATTTGGGGAAAGCAAAAAAAAAAAAAAAAAAAAAAAAAAAAAAAAAAAAACTGATAATTACTGAAATAGAGAAAGACTGAAAGAAAGAAGAAATACACGTGAAACTAGAGGGTTTTTCTTTCTTTTCTGCGTATGCAGGCTGATGGACACTCCCTTTATAGACGGGCAAGGATTCATCCGTCCCCCAAAAAAAGGAAGTAGAGTTTTGTGTGTATGACTGTTTTTCATCCCGAAATCAAGGCAGCCACGCTCCATCTTTGGGGGAGAAAAACCAGGTTTAAAATCACCAACTGAGATGAACAGTTTTTGTTTTTTGTTTTGTTTGTTTGTTTGTTTTGGTGTCTCATCTTCCATGACACTTTAGCGGCATTGCCACCACACCACTCATTCTGGACCTCCAGCCACAGCCACAGCCCAGCCTACCCCGCCACATCTGTACTGACAATCCAGAGCAGTCAATGTCAAGTTGTCACGGGGCAACCCACCAGGGGAGACCCTGCACTGCTGCTGAGTCACTTGGTGCGTGTTTGGTGGTGCCTCTTCTGGTCCCACAATATGATCCCATCCTATGAGTCCCCACTGACGACAATGGTTGCTTAGTTGCAGAGCTAGCGCGAGTGAGCTTGAACTCTGGGGGGCACCACTACATCTGTTCAACAACAGTTCCCATGAATTTGCCGATACCAGCGACTGACAGAACTTCACCATGGGCACAGACGCCAAGAGGAAATCCACACTGAGATCACCATGACAGTAGGGCATGAAGAGACACAGAATTTGAGACTTTTTGTTTTACGCTGATAGATGAGAATGAGGATGATGACAATGCTACATACAGACAATGCTACATACACATTTCCAATTTGGTCTCAGAGTGCATGACTGGGCTGCACTTTACATTTACTTTCATAATATATCCGGGTGTCAACCAGGCCCAAGAGAAACAGACGCCTGCAGTGTTGGTCAAGGAATATGAGCAACACTCTCAGAGACGCATCCGTAAGTGGGTGAAACTTAGCTGCGGTCCCAGTCTTCCCAACTGAACCTTTAGCAAACTCAATCAGTGGAGGAGCCAGTAGGGGCAGAAAAATCCCGCAAATAAATGGCTCTGACAGGAATTGAATCCATGACCTTCCAGCTGGGGGTCAGGCGAGAGAATGAGGCAATGTGAAAAAGTCACCATGTCACACCAAATCGACCACTTGTACAAACTAAGTCTTAAAGACTTTCTCCCCCAATGCTTTTTCAACCTTTGAATTACCCACCTGCCTATACCTAAAAAATTTTTCTTTACCTAATGATCTGTCCCTTGAGGGGGATTCTATATCTTGTTTCCAATATGGCGTCTTGTTGTGAACTCACAAAGGGTGATCACTCTGGCTGGCCTATCAGGAATTGGGGTGAAGTTAGCTCCCTGCTCTCTTAATTTTTGTGTTTTATTGGAATCCTGATAGTATGGCATTGCTCCAAGTGGGAATGAGGCATTTGTTTGGATAGGTAAGTACATGGTTAAGCTATTCTTTGTACGAAAATTCCTTTTAGCTACAAATACAATAGAACAAATGAGTTGTCACACTCACCTTATCCAGAATCAGAACGACAGGTAGGTCAAACTCCGTGACCTTGGGCATGGCCTTTATGACCTCAGTGGTGACGGCGCTGATCAGCCGAGTGTTGCTCCTAACGTCATCTCGCTGTAGCATGTGGCTGAGGATTGTGGGAAGGTCCGAGCTATGCTGCATCAGCTCTAGAGCTTGCTAAGACAGAAAGGGAAACACCAGGCATTTCTAAAACATTTTCTCAGTCAAGGGAAAAAGACAGAGAGAGAGAGAGAGAGAGAGAGAGAGAGAGAGAGAGATGACTGCATATTGTGAATTCAACTTCATTGGGAGAGAAAATTCAGAAAACAGTTTAAATTCATGCTGACAGACTGAAAAAACATTAAAAAAAAAAAAAAAGAAAAAAAGGAAGGACCATTTTGTTGCTTGTGTAATTTCATGGAATGCTATTTTTACCAGCAATAAGACACTGGCGGATTTTTTTTTTTATGCTTCTCAACGTAGTTTCACTTTCAGTTTCATTGTTCTACTGGCTCAACTGATGTACTGTCGTGTACTGTGTCATGTAGTGACTTGACTGGCACAGGTGTGGGTTAAAGCTGATGCCAGAGAGGTGTGCTGGTGTCAGGTTCCCTGTCTCTCCCTCCTCCACTCTGTCCTACTCCTCTCTTTCTGGTGCTAAATCCCCCTCACTCTCTCTTATCTTCTCTCTCTCTCTCTCATGTGTGTGTGTGTGTGTGTGTGTGTGTGTGTGTGTGTGTGTGTGTGTGTGTGCCTGTGTCTCTCTCTGCTCTGTGTGTGTGTGTATATGTGTGTGTGTGTGTGTGTGTGTGTGTGTGTGTCTCAATGTCTGTCTGTGTCTTTGTCTGTCTCTCTGGCTCTGGCTCTGTGTGTGTGTGTGTGTGTGTGTGTGTGTGTGTGTGTGTGTGTGTGTGTGTGTGTTTGTCTGTCTGTGGCTCTGGCTCTGTGTGTGAGTGTATGTGTGTGTGTGAGTGTGCATGCGTGCATGCCTGCGTGCACGTGTCTCAAAAGTTCCACTAATCTGCCAAAGCTTTCACCACCTTGAGATTTCAAAGACATCACCATCCCCCTGCCCCTTCCTACCCTCCTCTCCCCCTAGCAGGTAGCAACGTAAGAAATGGGTTCAAGATCAGAGGGAAGTCCTGGTCAGCGCTATTGTTAGAATACTAATAGAATCATGGTGGTTTTTTTTTTTTTTCTTGCAGATGACAACGCTCTTAGCCCATACAAGGGTTGACTGCCAGAACCCAGTATCTAATGTGCATATATGTATATGAGATACTGGGTTCAGGGGGCAGTCAACCTGTACATTTTTTTCTTGTCATTTAACCCCTCCATCTGCCCACTTTTGTTTACAGTCTTCAAACCATTTTCTTCACCATTTTTGAGACATTTTTACTGTATTATACTGGTGAGAAGACTTCAGTGGCCGAGAGTAAAACGTATGGCGGCAACACAGCAAATAAGCTCACAGCTCACAGGCAATAAGAGTCGACCGACATCACTGACATGGGGCAATTGCACAGTTTTAAGTAACTGTCTATGGAGCTATTCTAATTATAGAAGGTTCATGCAAGCATGTGACATTGACGAAGTTGACAGCCATTTCCGCATAGAATTAAAGCACACAAAGTTTCCACAAATTCTCTGAGAAAATGGTTAGTGCAGGCAGCAAATTTTCGAGTTGCCTTACAGGCTATACAGTTTTGAAAAATACTCGCCCTCTACATCTACACCTGCTTAGGGTGACCTGGCGACTGAATTTGTCCAGCCATTGTTATTGTTTGCTACTTCATGGAAAGCAATGTAAGCGGGATTTAGACAGAATGAATTTATTAAAGACAAAGAGAAAGATCATTGTGCACATTTCTTTCATAGCAGGATATAGACTGAATTTAAGTATGCTTTGCAAATTTGCTTTCCTGTTAACATCCCCCCTTTGTGAGAGTCCCTGAGCTTACTATGTTCACTGAGTGTTTAGTGAATCATTATCAAACTATGAGGAATGTCATTATACAAGTTATGCAATAGTATGAGGTACGTGAAGTCTCCTCACGACCTGGTATTTGTTTCAAGAGTGGGAAAGCTACTCACACACACACACAGACTCACATGCACACACAAGCACGCATACACATGCACACGCACAGAAACAACACACACACACACACACACACAGACAACATGCACACGCACAACACATATATACACACACACACACACACGCACAACACATACACACACACACATACACTCACACACACATACACACACACACCACATGAAAAACACGCCACACACACACACACACACACATAACACACTGTGGCACATCTCACCCTGGCTTTGCCCACAGGCCAGTGACAGCCCAGATAAGTCTGCAGAGTGTTGACCAGCTTGTCAGCCGCGGCGGCCATGGCGGCGTTGTACTCGGCGTCCGATGCCTGGCCTGCCAGCATTCCTTTCCAGGTCCCCAGCCAGTGCTTCTCCATGCCTTCCAGAACGTTCTGTGGGCATCCACCATGTGCACAGTCACTCACTCAGTGTTCTGGTCCCCCCCCCCCCCCCCCCCCCCCCCCCCCCCCCCCCCCCCCCCCCCCCCCCCCCCCCCCCTTTTTTTTTTTTTTTCTTTTGCTGACAGACATTCAAACCCTAAATCTGGGAGCCGGAATAGCTCAGTGGTGGAGTGCCAGACTCGTAATCTTGGTGATCCTGGGGTTGCGGGTTCAAATCTCCGCTGGGCCGTTTCGGTACAGGGGATTTTTCCCCTCGGAGTTAACATGGGTTCTGACTCCATTTCCCATACAGTCCTTTGAATGAGACTATAAACCGAGGTTATGTGTATGAACGCATGCATAACATGTTTGCACACACGTAAAATTCCTTCACCAATTTTCCAAAGAGAAGGTCAGTTTGGCCCTTGGTGGTATGGATGCCACATTACACATAGCATGCACCTTCCCCGAAGTTGGAGTATGATTGCCTAATGACGACGAATAAAAAATGGACATACACACAAAACCTCACTCCCTTTGTCGGGTAGATGGATTTATCCTTGCCTGTCTATACAGGGAGTGTCAGCTGGAGCATCAGCCTGCGTACGCAGAAAAAAAAACACACACACACACACAAAAATTCCTAAATTCAACAACATCCAAGAGCCGTGTTTAGCATAGTGAGTACATCAAGGAGGCTACTCAACGCTAAGTGATTGTGCAGGAAGGCTGAATCTAAACATTTTCTGGGCCCTGAAAGTGGTGGTGGTGGTTGGGGATGGGGGGGGGGGGGAGAGGAGAGGATAATTCATCTTCTATATAGAAGCAAAGTGAGCAGGAGGCTGTGACCAGAGAACAGTGTGCCAAGGAAGCTGGAGAGAGCGATCATGCTCCACCACATTTCATACTTGATTCCTTGATCGTCACACTCATCAAGACAGGACCATCTCCACCAGTTCTTCACACACAGCTCCAGCGCTGAAGGATCTTCACTCTCACACACACTCATTTCACACACACACACACACACACACACACACACACACACACACACACACAGAGCTCCAGTGCTGAAGTGTCCTGACTCTCACACACTCAATTTCTCACACACACACAGCTCCAGTGCTGAAGTATCTTCACTCTCACACACTCAATTTTTCACACACACACAGCTCCAGTGCTGAAGTGTCTTCACTCTCACACACTCATTTTTCTCTCTCTCTCACACACACACACACACACACACACACACACACACACACACACACACACACACACACACACACACAGAGCTCCAGAGTTGAAGTATCTTCACTCTCACATACTCAATTTTCTCACACACACAGCTCCAGTGCTGACGTGTCTTCACTCTCACACACACTCCATTTCTCTCTCTCTCTCTCTCTCTCTCACACACACACACACACACACACACACACACACACACACACACACACACACACACACACACTGAGCTCCAGAGATGAAATATCTTCACTCTCACACACTCAATTTCTCACACACACAGCTCCAGTGCTGAAGTGTCTTCACTCTCACACACTCAATTCTCTCTCTCTCTCTCTCTCACACACACACACACACACAGAGCTCCAGAGATGAAGTATCTTCACTCTCACACACTGAATTTCTCACACACACAGCTCCAGTGCTGAAGTATCTTCACTCTCGCACACTCAATTTCTCACACACACAGCTCCAGTGCTGAAGTATCTTCACTCTCGCACACTCAATTTCTCACACACACAGCTCCAGTGCTGAAGTATCTTCACTCTCACACTCAATTTCTCATACACACAGCTCCAGAGATGAAGTATCTTCACTCTCACACACTCAATTTCTCACACACACACAGCTCCAGTGCTGAAGTATCTTCACTCTCACACACTCAATTTCCCACAACACAGCTCCCAGCTGAAGTGTCTTCACTCTCATACTCAATTTCTCACACACACGCCTGAGTGCTGAAGTATCTTCACTCTGACACACCAGATTTCTTAAACATTGTCAAGCCTTTCCTCCTGAAACACCAAAACTACAGAAAGCAGAGCAGAAATAGAGAAAGCAAAGATGGTCCTAATAAAGACGACAGAGGGTTTTGACCAATCCAAACGGGGGATTGCTTCTTGCTGTACGCAAGTCAATCAGCCCCCCACACGGAACCATGTATGAAGTCTAGTTGCAATGACCTGTTCCGCTTCCCTTTTCTACATGCCATGCCGATCTCCTGAACCGGCGTCCCCAGGAAAAACTGTCAAGAAATTAACCTCCGTTTCCATTTCATTTCATCTAACTGGGAACAGAACTGCTCTTATATGTATACATTCAAAACAGTTGTGTGTTTTTTCATTCTGCTCTTCCTATTTCTTTCTCTTTTCACTATTAAATTCAATTTCAGAGAGGATCTGTTTCCAAACCCCCCCCGACCATGAAGAGCTATGAAAAAAAAAAAAAACAAAAAAAACATATATAATTTCTAAGTGTCATGAAGGCTCACAGACTAGTCCAAGTATGCTAGAACACACAGATCTGCTTAGCTGTCGTTTCACAATGAGCAGGCGACACAGCTAAGAAAAATTTCAAAAACAAGTGAGTAAATCAAGAAAAGAGCTGGGAAGGCTTATGGAAAAGGTTATGAGCATGTAAAGAGAACTGGGGGAACATTTCCTCTCTTCAAATTTTGTACGTCCATACACTGGACAGAGTGACCTTCCAACACTTACGGCCAGTTTCGCTTCCAAGGTGGCCCGCTGGCGCCACCACATGCATTGTCCTTGATCTTCTGCACCTGGTTGTTTTCCTTAAAAATGTCCTTGAAGCCGAAGTAAATTGACTGACCCTGCAAACGGAATCACAAATTCAGCACTTGCAAATAAATTCCCAACTTTTTTTCTAATGAATATAATCATGTTGCTATTTAGGAACAATAGCTGCCTGAAAACAAACAAAAAAAAAAAAAAAACACAACTGATCGGCTAAATGGAGAAGTTGTATCGCAACTTGCCATTTTCCAAGACTGTTGTCGCCCTAAACCCAGTGTACATCCACATCCATCATTTGTACACTTCAGGATGCATTGTTCTGTTGGGCTTCTAAAAAAAGGCCTTCACAAAGTTAAGACTTTTCTCCACTTTAGTTCCACTCTTTAAACCAAAATTTCTCCTGACAAAATCCTATCCACCTACCCCGACAAACCTTTTCTTTTTGTTCTCAGGATCTGCAGAAGGAAAAAAAAAAAACAAGAAAATCCACCGATACTGACAGCTCTTTGTCAACTGCCGGGCTGGGGAAGCACTATCTGCAGGAATCCGAGGGGTGGTTGTGTGGGGAAGGCCAAAATTAGCAGTGTCAGAGTAATGTGACAGGGCATGGAACCTGAGAATAGGGCACATAGTATGAGAACAGAGAGCACACAACGCAAGAACAGAGCACACAATTAACGGGGTTCCTACAGACTCCCAAAAACAAAATTCAAGGAGTTTTCAAAGAGTTTTCCAGGGGCATTTACTTCATTTCAAGGCAAGAGGTGGATGAAAATGACACCATTATTCTTTTAAAACTTCATTTTCTTTATTTACTGTTTTATGTTAAAAATAACATGGAAAAAAACATATTTAGGCGATTTCAAAGTTCTTGTGTGATTTTGGGACTACAATGGGGGCAAAATGATGAAAAAAGAAGAAAAGGTTCATGACAAAAAACTGTATTATGTATCATAGCAGACATTTTAGGCACTTGAAACATGACTTTTCTTGTTTTGCTAAGCTATAGTAATGCAGTTACAAAAGGATTTTTATATATTGTTTTGCTGAGCTATACTACAGTAATGCAGTTACAAAAGGATTTTTTATATATTGTTTTGCTGAGCTATACTACAGTAATGTAGTTACAAAAGGATTTTATATACTGTTTTGCTGAGCTATACTATAGTAATGCAGTTACAAAAGGATTTTTATATACTGTTTTGCTGAGCTATAGTAATGCAGTTACAAAAGGATTTATATATATATATATATATATGAACTGCTTTTTTTTTCAACAATTTTTTTTTCCATATGGTGGCCATCCGGCTTCGCGTTTCATTGCCTTTGAATTATTCCAACAGAAATAGCAAATGATATGTGCTGTTTTGACATAGATGAAAATGTTATTGCATGCAGAAATCATTTCTGAAAATCATTTGAGAAAACGGCATTTGAAAATAAAGAAGTAAAGCAATGAACACACACACAATCTTGGAAAAAGGTCATTTTTTACTAAGGAAAATGTGAAAACAGACAAAATGAACACCACAGATGGTTTCAACTGACTTTCTTGAGCACAAAAAACACATAAAACCCAAAACACGATTTTTCAAAGAAAATGGTCAAATTTCCATGCCACCTCTCCATTGAGGCTGCACTACTTGCGAAAAAAATTGAAAAAAGAATGGCAGTTTGATTTTTTCTACGTTCAGTTTGATGAAAAAAAAAAAAAAAATCTTAAAACAAATTTTTACAAACATTGTCGCGATCCTGGATTGTCGTCGGCGATTTTGACCAAGGGAGATAATTTGTAACGTCATCAATTTTGAAGTTAAATTATCTCCCTTGGCAAAATCGCAGCTGATCCAGGATCGCGACGATGTTTTGTAAAAATTTGTTTTTATATAGTTTTTCATTAACCTGAACATAGAAAAATCAAGCTGCCTTTTCTTTTTGCCACACTGAAGATTTTTGGAGCTGATGGCTTGATTTTCAAAGTTTTCAAGGAGGTTTGGTCAACAGAACCACATTTGATTGATTTTCAAAGGTTTTCAAGGTCTTGAAATTCCCTGTCAGAATTCAAGGAGTTTCAAGGAGGTACGAACCCTGCAATAGGGCACATAAAATTGAGCAGGGCACACAACATCAGGACAACCAACATAACATGAGAACAGAACGCTCACTCTTGTTTTCAAATTTGCACTTCTCGTTCACTACATCACATGAGAATATTGCACACAGAACCCACTGCCAAACTAGCACACACTGTCCTGTGGAGCCTCATACACATTTTACTCCAGCCCCACATAGGCACACAAGACACAGTTTCCTCCCCATCTCTATGCACGGTTCATACTCAGAAAAACATGTAGAGGAGAAACCTAGTTTAACACATTTACCACTGTACACAAAACACAAACTCTCTCCCTGACACACACAATTGTAATCTGCACTCATGCACACAAACACAGACACACACATACATTCAATTACACCCATGCATGCACACACACACATACAATCAATTACACACACATGCAATCACACTGCACACACACACATGCATGCACAAAGAACACAAAAACACATACACATGCATGCATGCATGCAAGCACACACACACGCACACACACACACACACACACACACACACTGACACACACACACTACACACGCACCTACATGCACGCATACACACACACACACACACACACACACACACACACACACACACACACCCACACTCGCACACACACACACACACACACCCACACACTCACACACACACACACCCATGCACACACACACACACACACACACACCCACCCACACACCTTCTGATCAGAGAAATGGGGCAGCTCCACAGTGAGAGGGGTCCTGGTCACACGTCAGACGGGTCAGCAGCAGGGTGGGGCTACCCGGACTGTCCACCACCGAGAACTGACACACCGTCCACCCTGAAACCACACAGTACTCACACCTGCACACCTCATCCCACCCCCTCCTCAGCAGCAATCACTGGATTCGTGTCCACCAGTAACTACCACCTGTTCAGATGATGACATACCAGCTAAAATATTAGGCCATGGAACTGTAAATTTAGCTTCTGTTTGATCATACGTCGGCAGTGGGGAAGGAGGCCTTTGAGTTCGTTGCATGTGACATTTTGTTCGACCTGTTTGCCTTTTCCGAGTTTGATGACCCAATTTGAAGAATTACAAGTGCGGCTAGTGCAATCACCTGAAAAACGCTCTAAATAAAAACAGTAAAAAAATTCTGACAGCTCTTCTCACCAATCACAGCATGTTACAATTTTTGATGTATGGGGGGGGGGGGGGGGGGGGAAAAAAAGCAATGGCTGACAACCAGAATCGATGTCCTTTTTGATCTTAAGTCCTCAGAACTGTTTGGAAGATGGAGTGGAATTCAAACAAAAGGAAGCTGATTTGAAATGAGATGGTCCAAACTTTTTTTTAAAGCAGGCAGGAGGTTGAAAGTCACAGAAACATTTACCTCAGATGAGACTTGAATCTGAAACCTACCATCTGAGTTCTTTTGTCTATACCAATACTTACTGGGCGATGTGATTTGCTGAATTCTGTGTGCTATTGTTTTGGTGGGAAGAGCAGTCGGTGTTTACATGATGAAAAACCTGGCTAAAGTGAAAGGAGTTTTAAGATTTCAGAAAGGCTGTGATCTGTGGGTGAATGCTTTCTGTTTTGTTTTATTCTTCTGCTGACAGCCACCTGGACAGTATTAGTTTGTAAGTTTTTTTTTTTTTTTTCAATCTGTTATTTGCGATGCCTGAAGGAGTCATAACAGGCAAAACATTCAATTCCCAGTTTTTTTTTTTTTTTTTTGCATTGTGCGGTAAATAAGCATTACCTTGCACTCTGTTTTCTGTTGTTAGTTTGTCTTGCTTTTCTCATTAATGCTGCAGTTTTGTTCTTTTTTTTCCCAATGTGTCTTGGCTTTTTCTCATTAATGCTGCAGTATGTTTCCTTCTTTCGTTCTTTTTTTTTTCCCCAAAGTTTTCACATTCTGTTTAAATCTGTGAGCAGCTGATCAAAGAGTTTATAAATCCAATTCCTCAAAACACTAAAGTGAGTAAAGCGATTCTGATTTTTTTCCAAACTGCTTGCAGCTTTTGCTTTTGTTTATCTGCAAATACACGTTCATAAATATCCATGAATAAGTTCTGCATGTATTTGGATAAAAACCATCCTAAGGGAATGGTTTGATTATCAGTTTGGTGCAGCTGAAACCTGTTCGTACCGAATGCTTGGCCAACCACCACTGGCACGGCGGTTAGCGTCAAAAGCTGTCAGCAGGAAAGTCACAGATTCAGTCTCGTCGAATGTAAATATCTGGGCGACTGTCAACCTCCTGCCTGCTTAAAAAAAAAAAAAAAAAGGAAAAGGCAATGTCCTGTGCTGGGTCAGTTGAGGTTTCACTGAAAATTGCTGTAGTGACTCGGCTGCATTGCATGGCCTCTCTGGTGGGTTGCCTCATGACTATTTCATAATGCTCCCTGTTGACGGCCAATGCTGCTGTTGTGACAGAGTGAGGCTGGGTGTGGCTGTGGAAGGGGGAGTTTTTTTTTTTTTTTCAAAGTTTATTTTCTGCACACACAGGCTGATACTCATGCGGACACTCCCTGTATAGACAGGCAAGGATTAATCCCATCTACCAACAAAGGGAGTGGAGTTTTGTGTGTGTATGACTGTTTTTTTTTTTATCCTGTCATTAAGGCAGCCATACTCCAGCTTCGAGGAATGTGCATGCTATGTGTAATGTGTTATCCATACCAACAGCCTAACTGGCCTTCTCTTCTGAAAATTGGTGATGGGATTTCACATGTGTGCAAGATGTTATGCGTGTGTTCACATGGAACCTTGGTGTATAGTCTCATTTGAAGGACTGTATAGGAAATGGAGTCAGAACCAATGTTGACTCCAAGGGAAAAATCCCCGTGTACTGAAACGGCCCTGGAGAAGATTCGAACCCGCAACCCCAGGATCACAAACATTACGAGTCCGGCGCTCTACTGCTGAGCTATTCCGGTCCTCTGATGGGTAGTTGAAATGAACAGCATGGGTTTACAGCTTCCCAAGGGAAGGGATGAGACAAACAGATAGACAGGTAGACAGATATATGACAAAAGTGTATTTTGGGAGACAAATTTCTTATGATTTCCCTTGAGTTTCCTTGTGCCTACATGAGTTACCTCCTACGGGCGAATCTGAAGTTTGGGACTTGAATTCTGGGTAATGTGTTCAGTGTTAATGGTACAGATGTAGATGCCGAAACCCATCCACTCACCTTGTGGGAGGGTCTGCATCACCTCCCTGTATCGCTGCATGCTCCAAGGAAACATGAGGTCCTGCACGTCGTCCTTCAGGTCTGATGAGCCGCCGACCCCCGGCTTCTCTGTGCCCTCCATCTCTGCCAGCCTGTTGGCAAGTCTGTTGTGTCAGCGTGTTAGTTCCACTGACATTACTGTTATCATTGTGTACTGTTCCATCTCTGCCAGCCTGTTGGCAAGTCTGTCGTGTCAGCGTGTTAGTTCCGCTGACATTGTCGTTATCATTGTGTACTGTTCCATCTCTGTCAGCAAGTCTGTCGTGTCAGTGTGTTAGTTCCACTGACATTGTCGTTATCATTGTGTACTGTCAATGTGTCATCTCCCTGACTTGTTATGAACCTCATCATTATAGTCCCTTGCAAGCCATCAACACCCAATTACCCCATGTACCTTGTGCATGGTCCCATTCATGATCGATTTTTTTTTATTATTATTATTATTATTGGCTTTTGGAGTGTACTTTTCCAAAGGCTTGTAGGAGTTTGTATTGCAAACACAAGGAATTGAAATATGTTATAGTTCTTGGCAGCACATTAATAAGAGATGTTTACTTCATAACTTCAAAATCAACATCAATCCTTGCTTTAAAAAATTTTTTTAAAGAAAAAAATATAAAATCTATTATACATCTATACTCATATACTCAGACGAGCCAAATTTGTCCCCAGTGCTCAAGAATCACTAACGAATGCTGACTGCATGTAATTTAACGACGCTTTTAATTTCACTTTCCTGTTGTTAAGCGCTTACTGATGAAACATCAGTCTCTTACCTTGCTGAGCAAACTCACAGTCTCTCCCTAGATAACGCTTTGTGAAAAGAGGATTTTTTTTTTCAATGGTCACAAACCACTAAACTATCCAAAAGACTCATGGATTGTATGAAAAAAAAAAAACCACAAGCTACTCTCTCTCTTTCTTCCTCTCTGGCCAATGCAGAGCAGTATCAGATTGATACGGAGAAGACAAGATGTGCAAGGAGGGATTCATGTCCATCCTTCGATAGCTCTCAGGGAATCAGCCACAAAGAATCTTCACAGATGGAGAAGCACTGGCTGGTGATTCCTGTAGAAACCTTCGCTCACAGTGAAGTAGGAGGTGGATGAGAGTAAGTCATACTAAATGAAGTGAAAATTGATTGATTTGGGGTATGCCTTGGCTCGGTTTGTGTTTTGTCCTCTCTGTTCTTTGTTGCTTCAAACAACGGCTTCTTCCATCTCCTGCAGTCCTGGGGGCCCTCTCAAAAGTCAGTCCTTCGCCTTACAGCTCTCCTTGCCCAATATGCTTGAGGTATTCATGGTGTGTGTTGATGTGACATTTTTATTTGACCATTTGAATGTTATCTTAGACATGTGGGGTAGGCTGGGCTGTAAGCAACATTATCATTACCATCTTAGATGTGTGATGCATCATCATGACAGTATTATTTCAATTTTGCTTGTCTCCTTTCTTCTCAGTGTTATTTTCAGTTTTCATTCTGAAGAGACCATAATATTGTCCTATGTCTGTGGGGTACCAGGTATTTTCATTTTACCCATCTACTTTCTAATTCAAAGCACACCGAGCCTGCTCACTGAGTTGGAAAATGTGTAATATTCCCAACATTATCATCAACATTGTTAAGGTAATGACAGACACCAAACCGGATTTCACATCACATATATATGTGAAAATCTTCACTCACAGTGAAGTAGGAGATAGATAAGAGTAAGTCACCCTAAATCAAAATGAGAAGGCATCAGTCCTTTGAAAACAAACAGACATATCCAATACTGACGTCAGATATCACATACACTCGTACAAGAAAAGCTCAAAATTGCGTGGAAACATTCAGAAAGGTAGTCTGAGGAGTTGACTGCATAGTTTATCATTACTAGTTTCAGTGCAAATATCCCTTGTTAGATGGGGGAACCAAGCTGCCAGTGTTTCCGCTTTTGACTTATGTAAGCTTTCAGCCAATAGGCTGCAAATTATGATTCTGAAAGTGTCAACTGGCTTTTTTCCCTTTGTGTTTTTTTTTCTTTTTAAAAACACAGTCGCTTCAGTATGACCCACCAAAAACACTCTCTCTTTTGCCCCTACCCCCAACAGCAATTTGAAAACTCAATAATGGACCCACTCACCTGAACATCTCCACATGTTAGTGTATACATATGATACAAAACACAAAAGAGGGACACACACATTCACAAACCTGGACACTCTCAGCCCCCCCCCCCCCCCCCCCCCCTTTCACACACAGTGTGTACACGCACAAGAGGACTAACAGGGACACACAGTGTGCAGATAAGTGGAGACAGTCAGTTCTCCCCCCTTCTCACACACAGAGTGTGCACATGCACACCTACAGATAGAAAAGAAGCAGAATCACAAACACTACAAGAGAAGACTGGAAATGCTCAGCATGTGGCGTGACCAGAGATGAAACTTACCTTCTGGACAGCTGTTTTGAATACAAACTGCTGCGACGGAAGCTAACAGAACAGCTGTCAAAAAAAAAAATAATGCCAAACCCAAACTTGCAAAACCTGCGCCCAAACAATACGGTCGGCAATGATGACTTACAAATTCATATTGCAAAATACGTTCATGACTGCATGAGTGTGAAAAGACAATAATGGAACCCTATATATGGGCCCAGATAAATTATGGTCTATCCATTAATGATGACAATTTCTCATTATACCATGCTATGTCTATAGATCCTTTGGTTCTCGTGATAATTACAGTCCGAGTCTGAACCACACTAAAATAAAGAGGGACACAGACATGTACAAAGCTGGCCACGAGTACAAACCGCACACACGACCTAACAAGACAACAACTACACGCGCGCTTGCCAGCCGACCTTTCCAGATCAGCAGGAAACCCAACGCCCAGTCACCTGATACGTTTATGGTAGAACGCCAGAAACTGATGTCGAAGAGAGACGGCAGCCGATTCGCCCAACAGAGCAGCAATCTGCCAGGGGTCGCCACCTTGGTCCAGCATTATCTGTGCGGCCAGCTTGCTGCCCTCGCTGAACGTGGTCACATGGGGGAAATGCTGAATGTGACACAGGGAGTCTGTGAGGTCTGCCTGCACTTTGTGCAGCGCTTCTGCAACACAATCCAACACCAAAATCCAGTCTGTATATAGAGAGAGAGAGAGAGAGAGAGAGAGAGAGAGAGAGAGAGAGAGTCAGACTCAGAAGGACATTCAGAAGCAGCGACAAAGTCAGACAGAAAAGTGAGCGAGGGAATTGAGAAGGATACTTGCAAAATCTTCGTCAGTTAATCAAAAAAAAAAGAAAAAGAAAAAAAAAAAAAAAAAAAAGGTCTGAGGAATGTTATGAATGAGTAAGTTATCAGTTCAGCATTTCTGAATAATTCTGGATGAACAGATTCAAATTAACAACCAGTGAACCACATCCTTAGGAAAAAAAACAACAACAAACAAACAAACAAAGAAGAAAAAAAAAAGCGGTCTCTCAAGTTATCCCTCCAAGTAAGTATTTCAGTTAATGTTGCCCTGCACATGTGCAGGCATAAGATGATTCACACATAAACCATCGTCTCTACGGTTATGCCTTTACGTAAATAAACCACACAGATGCACATGTCCACCCTGTAAAAGACACTTTCCATAACAAGCATGGGAAGTCATACGTAACTTAACGTAACTTAATCTGGTCCATTCACATATTACCATCACTGTTTTGCATTGACCTAGTCACCTACTACGGGGCTCCCATTAAAACTGATTCAGACGAGGTTCCTAGCATCCTCTCCATGGAGTGATACGTGATGGAGGGTCTCACTAAAACCATAGAGGTTCAGTCCTTAACTGATAAAACCAGGAAGGAAAAGAAGAGTCAAGACTAATGCAACTCATTCTGTATCTGTCACGCAATAAGCGACACGATGCACTGGTTAGATAAAAAAAGCTGGATCAGCAGAGGAGAGGAGTGAACTGCCTTACAAAATATATATGCATTTGCCCAGTCCCTGCAGTGTATCCTGCTGGTGATTTCATTTTGATAGGAAATGTTTTCATTCGCTTGACCTCAGAATCTGTATGTGATAAGAGTTATGTGACTAGACACTGCTGGTCTATCTCTTGAATATTGTAGTGCATTCTGCTGGCTGCCCTGTTCACAAACCGAGTGAATCCCTATTTGTCCTAGAGAGGCAAGGATGCTCAGAAGTTCATTAATGGGAGCTGCGCGCACTGTCCGACAACCATCAACAAGCCATGCACACAGAAGGGCCTAGCTTTAGCTCTCCATAATGATACAGTGACCCACCTAAACAACATTTCCATCCACACAGAATGTTAACACATCTCCTTGGCCACTTTACCTCTGTTGTCTAACACCAGGTCTGCCATACCGTCTGTCAGACTGGCCACGGCGTCGTCTCCCTTGTCACCGGCGTCGACTGGTTTCCCATCAGTCGGGAGACGGGACAACAAGCTCTCTAAATGCCAAACACTTGCTGAGGCAGCTCTGAGGGCTGAACGTCCTCACCCCTTTTTGACGCGGGCCGGCCTTTGTTGACAGAGGAATCACAAACAACACCTTTCCCGTCTCTGACACTTATTGCACTGGTCAGATCCCCCATTCTTAATGTCTCGATGGACTGGAGATCTGCGTGTGAAGCTAACATAGTCTTTGTTGAAGATGAACACAGTTCTTTTGAGTCCTTTTGTTTCACAACACAGGCAGGTTTCTTGGAGGAAGTCGTATGATCCATGTGTTTAATACCACCTTCTGAGGCAGTGGATTTTTTTTGGTTAATGAGGCACCCACTGCACGTGGTATAGTCTTATGTTTCGAGGCTGCCGACTTAACAGATTTGTCTGCAGCTTTTGATGAGGCTGTCCTGCCTACAGCCTGCTTAGAGTTCTGTGTAGAGGATTTACTGGCCGATATCTTCGTTGGCTGTCCCCTCTTACCTTTCTTGGTGGATGATAGTACGGCATCTGTTTCTCCGTCACTTTCCATAAAGTCGTAGATGTGTTTGGCCCGCCTCAAGTTCTTGTTGGTCGTCCCCTCTGACCAGCTCTCTCTCTGGAACAAGCTGATTGAAGGCAGAACTCAATCCTTTGTCCTTGCACGCTTGACTGGACTTGGTTCCGCTGGTCTGGACTGACCTACCGGCTGGTTTCACCGTGTCTTTATGCTGTCTTCCTCCTCTCTGTGTGTGTTTTTCTTCCTGTGGATGTTTGAGCATCATCGCCCTCTGTCTTTGGCACTGGATCAGGTTTAGCCTGTCTGGTTTTCCTGGTGCCTGTGACATTGTCCTCCTTCACAACTCTCCCTCGCTTCAGGCGGGACTCTTTGCCCGCAACACATTCCTTCGCAGCAGGAAGCAGGAGCTCTGCGTGCTTTGGTCCACTGTCACCGGAAGTTTCACTTTCTGCAGGGACGTTATTGTTAAAGGGACTCAGAGCTTTGCTTTTTGTCTCTTCCTGCCTGTTCCAGCTTTCATGCCAACATTCTCTATGTCCACGTTTTTCGTTGGAGGTTTATTCCGCCCTCTTTGCCCTCTCTGTGACGACACACTAGGCCGATCTTGCACAGTGAGGTTGGAGGAACCTTCAGGCCCATCACAGCCAACAGTCAGGACATCTGAGAGAGCATCTCCAGCTTCTCTGCACAGGTCTAGTCGGGCCAGATCCTGCTGCAGACCTTCGACCGACACACAACATTCTCACGCACTGTACTCCGCGTTTTGGATGCTTTCTTTCCAGATTTAGGCGCTCGTTTGTTTTTCTCTGGAAGTGCAGATGCCGCTGATTGACCATCGCAACCCACTGACACTGCTGGAGGGTGCATGGAATGTTTGCAGAGATCAGAGGCCCCTTGGTTGCGGCTGTCCCCCCCCTCCTCTTGTCTGGTCGGCAGGAGCTGGTGATGTCCGTCAGCGTCAGCCGACCAGCGGACACCTTGTCCTGCTCACTCTTTGACTGGCTGGGTTTGCCCTTCCCCCAGTTGGCCAGGCGGGGGGTGGATTTAGGAGTGGAGGGCTGGAACTCATCCCCCGCTGTCGGACAGACGCCTAGTGCAAGACAGCACCTGTTGGACTACAGAGCTGGGAGTTTTGGGCGTCTTTTTGGTGATGGGAGTTGACAGATCCGGTGATCTCTTGTTTGTCGCTCTCTCTTGCTTCTCGTTTCTCACAGAGTCGTCTTTCTTGTCGAGGGTGAGGTCTTCTTTCTTGTTTGTGTCAACGTCCAGAAACAGCCGAGTCACCACGGATTCTTCTTTAAACAAAACTGGATCGGTGTCCAGGGCCTTGTCCTCAAAGGAAACCCTGTGAGGCACTGCTGCTGCGCCGTTTTTTCCTCCTTTCCTCTTTGTCTGGGCAGCAGACCTTTGTGCGGCTGATTTTCCTTTCCCACCTGCAGCTCTCTTGGTGCCAACACCACCACCATTTAGTTCAACACTTTTTCCAGGTTTGGATTCAGAGTCGCCAGTGCTGGGAGACGATGAATTGGACTCCGGTCTAAGCGCAGAGACTGGCCTGTCGTGGATGACGGTTGTTTGAGAGAGTTGTTCTTTTTGACCTTGACAGTGATTCAGATTCTGAGATGTCTGTGTCTGCAGTTGTGCTTGAAACTCCCTCACTGTGTTTACCTGCTAACTGCCTGTTTTTTTTTCTCAGCACTGCTGTTGTGGGTGACTAGCGATGGCTCTCCATGCTCGTCGGGTGACTTATCATGGTCAACCTCGTCAGTGAGACCATGAGACTTGACCAGCTCACTGGGTGATTCCTTGCTGGCCTCCACTAACACCTTGTCTGAGAGACTGTGCGAGGACTGTGAGCCCTCACCTACTCTCTGTGCCTTCTCTCTGGATGATTTCTTGCTGTTTTTGCCAGACGTCTTCCCTGAGACACTGTGCGAGGACTGGGAACAGTCCACTGACAAACTGCTGAGCCCATTGGATGATGTCTTGCCATGTTCAGAGGATGCCTCCCCGTGCAGACTGAGGGACGACGGTGTGTTGTCCCCAGGAGAAACGTTGTCCCCTTTCCTGGATCTGTGCCCTTTGATCTTGAGCTGACCCAGCTTGTGGCTGACCTCTGCCGCCAGCTGGGGTTCTGTCAGCACACACCAGGTGTCCCTCAGGTCTCTTTTTCTCTGTGGCCGACGAGCACACAGCAAGCGATACATGCACACGGCACGGAGGTGAACCAAATGAGATTTGATGAGCCGGCTGTCAGGAGAATGTGTCGGTAAGCAACTCACCACTTGCATGCCGACTTTTGCATGTGCCATCGCCTGAGAGAGGAGGTGGTGCTGAAGCGTTGACTCTACCAGCAAGGCGCACAACCCCGTCAGACAGTGCAACAGGGGCACGACACTGCACCTCACCGCACTGGACTGCCCCAGCAACTTTGCAGATTGGAGAATCTGCGTCACTTTCTCGCTGGGATTGATCTTTTTCAAGCGCGTCAACACCCCCTTGAAGAACATTTCCAGGTGGCGCTCAGCACTGATGTTGGCGTGGATGACCTTCATGGAGGTCCTGGTCAGGGTCAAGGCCAGAAGCTGACTTTCTGCATCTGTGCACACCGAGCACCAGCAGTTGGTGGGATGGTTCACCAGAGAAGTCGTCCAAGCCATGATGAAGGCGATCAGCTCTGCTGCATCCTTGTGGAGTTGTGTGCGTTGTTCCTCCTCCATTTTGGTGTATGACTGCACTCTCTGCCAAAATTCCATCATGCCATGGGCCCCATCCGTCTGCCCTCTTTCCCAAGCACAGAACATCTGCATCGCACATTTTTATCATACTCCTTCTGACACTCGGCCACAGGCCTTCAGCTGTGATCTCGCACGATCTGGTTAATGACGAGTCCCGCTTGAGTCTCGCGCCAGGTTTGCTATTGCCCTTGACCTTGCATGGAGGTGGGGGTGGTGCGAGTGGTGAGACGGAGGCTCAAGGGTGGTGAGGGTGGTGTAGGTGGCAGTGAGCATGCTCACTGTGGATTGCAGTAAGTAAAGGTCGGACAACAGGTCAGACACCTCCACACCGAAGATTGTACCTGCACACACATTTATTTTATGAGAATATTTCGACTGGGCTATATCACATATAATAAGACCTCTTTAGCTCCTCACAGGGATAAGCACAATATGGCTAACTGAAAAGTGTAATCTGAGACTGAAAAGCTTGTTTTCAGCGAACCTACTGCATAATGTCCAAGATTCTTTAAAAACAAAATCATTTTACTCCCGCAGCAAATCAGCTGATACATATAAGATCTTTCATGTGATCTCCCTATGATATCTTGGACTGAAATAGTTATCTCCCTTCACCCACCGCTGTCAAACAAGCCTTCCCCAAATCTTTCTGTGTGGAGCAGCTGATGTGAAAATCAGGAGCTAAAATTTTCTATAAAATAAAAAAACACACACAAACACAAAACACACACACACACACTATATTCTTACAAATGCAGTACTGTGAAAATGTGTGCACGTTTACATTCATTTAAACATGACCAATAGGACACATGGAGAATGCATACTTTCACATCGATACAAACCAGTACGTTTCTGTCCTTGTAGTAAACGTAGCCAGATGTATCATTTATCATATTATTTGCCGGATTCTGGCAGCAGCCTCTTTTGTTTCTTTTTTCGTTTTTATTTTTTTTTTTTTTTTTTTTTTTTTTTTTTTTTTTTTTTTGCAAAGCTTGCTGTCCATCTTCATCAGTCTCACATGTTCTGATTTGCTCATTACAGCCAGGTGTCTGTTCAGCCTTGGTTCGTCATTGGTTTCACTTTTCTTTGTTGGTTACATACTTATGCTCATGTGCACAGAGTTTGAGTTACAACTTCCTGTCCGTCCGTTCTCAGGTCTGGCCACCTGAAAAAAAAAAAAAAAAAAAAAAAAAAAAAAAGGGACACTAATCTGTCTTCAATTCTTTTCTTCGCTTGTTGGGTTTTCTCCCCTGTAACACGTGATCCGCAGCCACAGCGTCTGGAATGATCCAAGATTTTGACATTTTTTCCACAACAGTTCGGCTGTTTCAGGACAGTGGACATGTCTGTGCTGTTCAACTACATGACTGCCTGCAAGAGCTACGGTGACACACAGTGCTACAGAAACTCAAAGATCACTTCAGGTGGGACATCTCTGAACAATTTTTCATGGAGTCTGCTGTAAAGTGTTTATGTCTCACATCTAGCAAATCCCAACATTCTAAAACTCTTTCAGATTTGGATGTATTTTGTACAATTTGATATCCGTCTGCGAGTTCCATTCCTCTTGCCAGAGGTCCTTGACATAAGCCTGTGTTTGGGGTTTCAGATCAGTGTGAGGGATAGGCAATCTTTGTGGCACTCTTGGCAAGTTGATCAACCACCTCATTGCCTGAATTCCCACATGGCTGGGAACCCAAGCAAAATTATGTGTATCCATCTGATTTTAGAGAGGTGTACAGTTCATATAATTTCGGCAGTTGAAGGTGCTTGAGGTTACGGCTAGCAATGGCCTCAAAAAGCAGAAAGGGGGTCCAACAATCTGAGAAAATCTTTATGTTTTGATTTAAAGACCATTTCAAGAGCCAGGACCAAACCTGTCAACCAAGCAGTGTAGATGGAGCTGTCAGTGGGAACGTGTATAGAATATCTCTAAGTGGGATCTGTTGCACAAAACACAGCAGAGGCAACTCCCTCCTCAGATTTCAAATCGTTGGTGAAAATTCTTTTGAAGGATGGAAACTTCAAACACAGTTCCACAAAAAAGGACTCGTATGCCAAGGAACTTGTGGCATCTTTACAGTACGAGGCTAAATAAAACCAAATCTCTGGAGAGAGGAAAGTCCATGGTGGGTCATCAGGAAACCTGGATAAATCACTAACTACTCCGAGGTCTATATCTGCCTTGTTCAAATGGGGAAGAATACAAATTCTTAAGCGTGGAATGTAACTGGAGTGGTCATTGAATTGTTTTGGAACTTGGGGTCAAAAACACACAAGTCATATGCAGAATTTTGGGGTTCAGAACAGTAGTTCAAGCTAAGTTTCAGCCAACGGTTCGAGAGGGATGGGGTTCTCGTGCCTCAGCATACAGGCTGTGAACAGGGGTGGTGTGAAATGCCCATGATGGTGGATGGGATAGTGACTTTTCAGGTAGGAAGGTCTGGCCGAGCCATACAGTGATACACTACACACCTACAGTCCAGAGTGGAGTGGATCAGAGCCCTGTAAAGATAGGGGAGAATGTGCCCCAATCTGTGTGTGCCACAACTCTCAGAATGTTGAGTATTTCTCACATGCAGTTTTTAGGTATTACATGTGACTTTTAAAGTTCAGTTTTTGATGAAAAAAAAAAAAAAAAAGAACACCCAGAAATTTGGCTTCTTTCACAGTTGGAATGGTGCACTTGTCCAGACGAATTTCAGGATCAGCAAGAAACTGGTGTGAAAATTGTGAAAATGGATTGACAGCGAATTGTTGCTTGAAAAGGTAAACACGTTTTCCTTGGCCCACTGTTGAATCATATTCACACAAAGCTGAAGTTGATGCTGTATGCTGGCGGCGTAAGAAGCTCCAACTGTGTATAGTTGTAAAAAGTTATCAACAGAGAGAGGACTGAGTTCTGATTTACCGATTTGACAATGTTGTTAATTTTGATACTGACAAGAGTAGGAGATAGAATGCTCCTTGAGGTACACCCAACTCCTGCCCATGGATGTCAGACAGTGTGTGGCCAATTCGGACTTGGAACTACCAGTAAGCCAGTAGTTTGAATAAGTAAAGGCAGATGACCATGAAAACCAAGTTTATGTAGCTTATGTAGATCCATAGGAATTCCAGACTTCCAAGTGGTATCACAGGCTTTTTTCCAGATCAAAAAAGACAGCAACCACATATTGTTTATTAATGAAGGCATTGAGGATGGTGGTTTCAAGACATACTAAATGGTCAACGGTCGACTGATACTACCAAAACCTGCACTGTTCACTGGCCAAAAGGCCATCAGTTTCCAGCTTTCACATCAGATGGAAAGTAGTTGACCACTGTTTCCATGAGCTTGCAGAGGCATCTGGTCACCTATTGGACGATAATTTGAAGGGCTGGTAAGGTGTTCGGTAAGGTCTTTTCCAGGCTTAGGGAATGGGAAGGATCAGAACTTTCCCCCAGGAGGGTGGAAAGTACCCTGAGGTCCAGATATGGTTGTAGACTTTCAGAAGGGGTCTGGAGACAGCTCTCTGGGAGATGTGTCAAAAGCTGATGATGAATATCATCCAGGCCAGGAGGAGCAGAATCGTTGCAGCTCTTTTGGAAGCATAATTTCTGGCGATATCCAAAGAAAATGTGGTGTAAGAAAGTGTGATGGTGAAATGAGGCCAGTTTGGGCTAATCTGCATGCACAGAAATGGTACTGTAATTTGAATTCTAATGTCTCAAAACATATTCATTGAGAGGCTGAAAATTTGATATGCTTGACACACACATTGTACCTTAACATAAGATTTCTTGTAATGTTATGCACTTTAGGCCTGCTGACACTCCAACGAATTTAAGCATGTATTAAATCTTTACAAAACTCCCTTTTTTTTTCCCCTTGAATACTTTGGCATAAAAACTTACTCTGATAGATTGAAATCCTCAGTCATATTTAGCCTGCCTATGAAGAAGAATTTCTGTTTAACTCACCTCTCTTTCCTAACAGAGCATATCTATATATATAATGCATATCTATGGTCTGATACATTGGTTTGAGTATGACATGCTAGTTCACCCACAACCTGTCCAAGCACAGGCTGAGAATGACGTTCAATGGCACCCGAACAGCCTTTAGGCACAGGGTTGAGTGAGTTAACAGTATCAACAGACATGTAGTTAGCACTCGTATAGCCTTTGGGCACAGAGTTGAGCGAGTTAGCAATATCCCAGGACTATCTTAGAAACATCATCAGAACCAATTCAGAAGCACATTACTGTTCGTTTCCCCTCTCACACCTAATATACCTCAAGAAAGTCAACCACCTACTTCACTCGCGTGTCGGCTGACCATCTTGTGCAAGCTAGCTGTACCCAAGAATACATCAGAGTGAGCATGTTACCTACAGGGACTCAGCTTGGTTGAGTATGGCCAGTTTGCTGTCTCGGCACGGGGGGGAGAGGGGGGAGAGGCGTGTCAGAAGAATGCCCTAATTGGGTGAAACTCATTTTTGTCCTGGGGACAGTGGCAAAGAGGGGGGGGGGGGGGGTGAAAAAAGAGGCTTGTAACCCTTCTTCAGACTTCAGTCTTACCAGGCTGGCAGCATTCGTTGACTCTCCCACATTGCAAGATAGGCCAACAGAGGCAGAAGAGGACGAGGCTACAGTCCAGTCAAAATGAAACACGGACTTCCGACGGACCAATGCTTTATTTTCACAAATTTCACATTCCTAAAACGGTCAACACTGAGTGCAATATAAACAGGAGAGGTATGAATCATTCAAAAAAACCAGCATTGACCGAAATCACAGGCTGTTGGTTTGATTCTGTCGGGGTCGCTGGTATCGGAGAGTCCATGGGGGCTGTCGTTGGACATACGTGGTGGCGCCCTTTCGGGGGAGAGCTCACTCACGCTGGCTCCATGACTAAGCAATTATTGTCGTCAGTAGGGGGCTTAGTAGCTGGTGTCCTGCATGTGTTAGATCACAACAGGTGCCACTGAACACCACCAAAGTGACTCGGCAGCAGTGCAGTGTCTCCTCCAGTGGGTTGCCTCTTGACAACTTCATATTGACTGCTTCCTGTGAATTGCCGGTGCTGGGGCTGCGGCAGGACTGACCGGGCTGTGGCTGTGGACGGGGTGTCGGAATGAGCGGTGTGTGTGCAATGCCACTGAGGTGGCACAGAAGATGGGACAAAAAAAAAAAAAAAAAAAAAAAAAAAAAAAAAAAAAAAGAAAAAGAAATCACAGGCTGTACTTATGAGAACACTAGTTAGTGACTATAAAGGCAGTGCTGAAGTTGTCATAAAGATGGCCAGCGAAAAAAGCATCGACATTTGCGCACAAGTACTCTCAGTCACAATGCCAAGAATCGCTGAACACAAGAGAGAGAATATCCGCAAACAAAACAGGCATGGAAGAAGTAGAAGGAGAGCTCCTCGCTTCCATAATCTACATCCTCAAGGAACAAAAGGGGCATAAATCCATGCCAAGAAAAGGAAACAAACCAACTTGAACGTGCTTACTGACTGAAGATGCAGTTGATCAAAGGAGACCAAAGCCTAGGGATTGAAGAGTTATTCACTGAGGCAGCATAGCGAAGCTGAGACAGTCCCCTTTGTTTTCTCAATTTTTATTTGTGATTTCCTGATCGTTATGAGCATGTTCATGCAAAGCAGTACAAAAGCATTTGTGTGGACAGGTAAGTATGTAAAAATGAAAAAAAAAAAAAGTTTCTGTGTTGAATCTTAAGTGAAAAATAGTACTAGAAGTAGTAAAATACAACAGTAAACAATACACGGACAGAGATGAAAAGAAAAACTACTACTACACACCGAACAAAACAAAACAACCAACCTTAACAAGAGATACACAATCTCATGATGATGAGCACTCACACACGAATGCACACACACACACACACACACACACACAAAAATGCATGCACTCACACGCATTCCGACAGCACAAACGCATTCATTGATTCATTCCCCCTCACCACTTCAGCAATCCAAACTTGCGACTGAGCGTCAGCCCTTCCTTGAGGTAGCACTTGGCCCGCTTGGAGTCGCCAACATGTCGGTACGTCCGCCCCAAACACAGGATGGACTCCAGCAGCTCCACCAGCTTCAGCCACACTGTCAGGTTCGACACCTGGCTGCTGGAGCGTTGCCCTGGCACACAGAGCACACTGTATAGGCCAGCTGTCGTGGCGCAGTGGTTAACGTGGCGGACTGTGGGCTAGGAAGGCAAAGGTTCAAGTCCAACCAGAGGCATTTATTTGTGGGATTTTCTTGCCACTGACTTGTTCCTATGCCACAGTATGAGTGAGACATAGGCTCAGATGAAGACTGAAACCACGCCGTCTGGTTTCATACATTTAAAGGATGCTTCTCTGATGCTTTAGTGAAATTTTCTGCGTTACTTGTCTTGGGCTAAGTTGATATCTTGAGTGAGAGAAGTGGGGAGGGACAGGTTGGAGGAGAGAGAAGGGGGCGGGGCAGAGTGAGTGAGAGAGAGGAGACAGAGTGACAGAGACGGAAGACAATGAGAGGCATGATTAATGAAAACAAAAAGGCATCGCAAAATATCTTTTTCCAACAGAGAACAAGAGCACTAAAATTGAAATAACAAAACAAAATAAGCATCGCACATTACTCTCTGTGATTTAGAGAGCAGAGAGAGAGAGAGACAGAGAGCGAGAGTGAGAAAGCCAGACAATCAGACTGGCAGACAGAGAGAGACAGAGAGAGAAGAGAGAAAGAGAGACAGAGAGAGACAGAGAGAGAGAATACACACACACAGAGAGTAAGAAAACGGATACACAAAAAAAAACAGCTGTATCAAACCTCAAGAGAACTACTGAGACACAAACAAAATATAATGACAATTCTGCTTGTTTTAATCCAAAAGTTAACACTTAATAAAAAAAATAATAATGATTATTTATGGCACTTATCTTACATCATAAGCTCTTAGCGCTTACAAAACACAGAAAAGGTGAAAAAAAAAGAACACATACATGAAACCACTAAAAAGATGAATATTGCAATAAGTACCACGCACTTACAAACAAGGGTGCATATTGAGACCCACACGCACACACACATACAGACACACACAGACACATGATCCCACACACACCGTCTCACAACGGACACAGCAGCGTAGCGTAACACTTCCTAGCCCCCTTGCCACCAACCTTCGCCAGACTCTGTGCGATTGAAGAGAGTGAAATGGGAGCGATAAGCATTCTGGACGATGGGGAGAACGTAGTCCTCTGCCGTGACAGGGCTAGTCGTCGTCATCAGGCAGCTGGACAGCAGTCGATTGTACTTCCCTCGTTGCAGAGTTCCCAGCTCCCCCTTCAATTCCTTGTCTCGCAACGCGTTCAGCAATGGGTGGGCCTTCTCTGCCTGTCAGTGAGCGAACAAGAGTGCGGTGAGAAAACCATTGGCTCCACTCAGGAAATGCAACGATTTCCTTTGTCACATATGCAGTTAGAAGCATTTGAACACATTATAAGCACTAGCTTGTTGTTCAAATTTTCATGTTTACTGTAAAACCATGCGATTGCAAAGTAGAGTTTAATGTGTTTAAACCAAAGATCACCGAAATTCTAAAGAGATCTGACATAAATGTTCCCCTCTCCCCTGAAAAAGAATCTTTTAAGTGCTTTTAAAATGATGCAGTCTGACAAAGATCTGAGCATCGATTGGTGCACTGTCCATTTTTCGGTCAACAACAACAGAACCACTCATCTGTACGCTTATATTAAACTTTTTTGAAGGCTCTTCCTGATGCATTACGTTGCAGCATAACATTTTTTTTTTTTTGCTTTAACCAAGGTAGAGAAAATGGATCGCTACCCACTCATGCTTGGAGTTTACATGAGATTTTTAGGGAGTGTCAGTTATTACCACATTATAAGAGATATTATGGCTCTGCGGATTTCATTACCACCTTCTTGCTTTTTTTTCTCTTCTTCTTTCATGTTCTGTTCTTTCTTTCGTCTATTTTTCTTTGGGGATGGGGGTGGGGGTGGAAGGGAGAGTGGGGAAGGACAGGGGAGGAGGAGGTAGGGGGGGTGGGTGGGTAGGGGGAGAGTTGGGCGGAATTTTCTTTCACAACATTTTTACTGAAATTCACAAAGAAAAGAAGAGGGAGATTTGCATACAATGCAGTGGTGAGCAAAGTACTGATGACAACATTAGGCTGTTAAAGCAAACAATGGTTGTGAGCAATGTTTGAACAGCAATGGAGAGCAAACAGTGATTGTAAACAATGTTGAACAACAATGGGAGAACAAACAGTGGTTGTAAACAACACTGAACACAATGGAGAGCAAACAGTGGTTGTGAGCAACGTAGAACACAATAGAGCAAACAGTGGTTGTGAACAACCTTGAACACACAACGGAGAGCAAACAGTGATAATGAGCAACGTTGAACACATAAAGCAAACAGTGTTGTGAGCAACGTTGAACACATAAAGCAAACAGTGGTTGTGAACAACGTTGAACACATAAAGCAAACAGTGGTTGTGAGCAACTTGAACACATAAAGCAAACAGTGGTTGTGAGCAACCTTGAACACATAAAGCAAACAGTGGTTGTGAACAACCTTGAACACATAAAGCAAACAGTGGTTGTGAGCAACGTTGAACACATAAAGCAAACAGTGGTTGTGAACAACCTTGAACACATAAAGCAAACAGTGGTTGTGAGCAACGTGGAACACATAAAGCAAACAGTGGTTGAGAGCAACGTTGAACACATAAAGCAAACAGTGGTTGTGAGCAACGTTGAACAGCAATGGTGCACAGAATGCTGAACACAGCCCTGTTCTTTCACATGTACACTTGTAGTTGGGGGAACCCCCCTTTCCAAGAGCTTGAAGAAAAGAAGATAAAAAAGAAGATACACAAAAAATTGAAGCGTGAGACAGGCTGTGGTGGTAGTTTGTGGGGTGAGGTGTTGACAATCACCTCCTTCACAACGAGGGAAGGAGAGCACAGGGCGGGGTGAAAGGGAAGAAAGGGGAGTGTGAGGACTTCAGGGAAATGGTGTTGTTTTTAAACAAAACTACTTATTCAACTTCCTACGTTTCACTTACTGTGTGTTATTTTGTGCTCGTACTGAAAAAAAATGTATGCTGATTTACCAACATTTTAACTACCCTTTCTGAACTGGCATTCTACATAGATATATATAATTTCCTACACAAATTCAGGCACATTCATGAAATATCTTACACACAAACGCGCACACACACACCACACAAACAATAGCATCTGTATATATGGTATTGCGCTGACGCTCAGCAGCTGACGACAGCAGCATTGGGTTAATGTGTAATTCAGGTACCTGTGAACTACTGTCTATCATCCCAACTTTAAACTTTATTCATGTTTTATTTAACATTTGTACAAAATGATTTAGAAGCTGGCGTTTTGTGTGTACAAACTGGTGGTCCACGAACGCTGCAGCCTCCTCAACACCTGAACTGTGAACAAAATTTTGAAAAAAAAGATAAAATGTAAACAAATGAATGTGTATGTACTTCCCAACTGCGTAGGTGTATTTCCCTAACCAAGAATAAAACGAATTCATGGCTCTGTTTTGACATATCAGCATTCTCATGTCTCTGTGGGAAGATAAACATACAGTGCACACGACAGCTGCCAGTCCCAATATGGCCACCAAGAGATGACAGGGGCTGTTTGGCTTTGAACTGAAACCAGCCTGATTCCAGCTCCTTCATCAAGGTGCTGCTGTAGGATACTTAACCTCAGAAAGTGAACAAGTGTGACAAACCATGAACCAGCACTCTGTACCCATGCAGATCTGCTAGCATTAATAAACAACAACAACAAACAAAACCTACATCAGTACGGCCATGTAACAAGATCCAACTGCTTTGCTGGATCAACAGTCCTCCAAGGAACGGTTGAGGGAGGGAAACGGAGAAGAACAAAGGAAGCCTGATGGACTGCGGAATGGACATGGAAACTGCAGACACTTGGGCAGTGACAAGCAACTGACAGGGGCTGGGGGAACCTAGGGCACGGTTCTTGGTGCAGCTTCCCAGTAACTCTTTACTGAGTCAAGTGAGAAGAAACACTCCTTCAACAGAAAAAAAATGTAATTCCCTCTTTTCCTTTCTTTCTCAGCCCCACCATCAGCAAATGTTTTGTGACTGTTTCCAATTCCTTCCCAAAGTGCCATCACCTCTTCAGGGATGTTGTTTGAATATGACACCAGTATGCATGTGTTTTATTTGGCATCGTTCATTCCACCAACATTGTGCTGTATGGCTTCTCTGAAAGATGGAACAGGAGTTAACGCGCATGCAGGATTTTTGAAAGTGTGCGTTTATGCAGGGGACCTCAGTTCAGTTTCTTCGAAGTCCCATCTGAAGGACCAGGTTGGCACTGGAGTCTGCACAGTTGTTAGCTCTAAAGAGAAGCCTTCTTCCAGCCTGGCTGTCTCAAGCGGAAATCAAATCATAGATCTTAAACAAAAAAAAACTGATACCTTACCTGGTGAGTTACATCAGGCCCCAAATGTTTGACTTAATAACCAAGTGAAAAAATAAAATCACCTTCAGTACACATACTTGATACTCAAAAGCATCATTGTGGCTGTATTCTGCAATTATTTAATAACCCTTCGCAAAAATAACCCCCACACCCCACATTTTCATAAAAAAAGTTTGAAAATCTGAATTTTAATTCTTCTAAATCCTTGATTGTTTTCCCTACCAGAATATGGATTTGGAGACTGATTTTTAAAACAGAAATTGCTGAACTATTCAGGAGAGCTGGCAGCTGTGGGCCACTCACTGGACACAGACATCAAGGCCCACCTTTCCTGCCTCAGGTAGAAATTGGCCAGGTTAAGCTGCAGGGACTCCGCCCCTTTGTCACAGAGCCCCACCCCCTCCCCTCTGCTGACAGTGTCAATCACTTCCTGGGGGAGGTCCTGGACGCCCAGGCCAGTCAGTGCCTCCAGCAGACTACAGTCAGCGTCCTGCGTGGTGCTGGAGCTGTCCCAGGGGGCGTGACGCTGGATCTGTTTCACCACCGTCACCACTTCCAGCTGTAGCAGAACTAAAACCAAGCCGAATGGTCAAAGCCCCAAGGTTGGGATTTGCCATTTCTTTTCACCGCGTACACACACTTGCGCACGCATGCACACACGCGCACCCGCCCGCCCATCCACCCACCCACCTACATACACACACACATCCTTTGTAAATGTAATTGAAGTCAATGTTCCCAACAAAAATTATGTTGATATTCACTTATTTGGGAAAAGCTCAAAATTAAGTTGATGGCCATTAGAAATGTACGTGATGATCAAGAGACAGCCCCTGTAGTTTAAGATCATGGTGATGGTCATCAGAAATGTGCGTAATGATCAAAAGACAGTCCCTATGGTTTAAGATCATGGTGATGGTCAGATGTGTGCGTAATGACCAAGAAATAGCCCATATAGTTTAAGATCACAGTGATGGTCACCAGTGACAGCCTTCATTGTTGAAAGATCATGGACATGGTCAGGCAGACACAGTCCCTGCACCTGAAGATCATGGTAATGGTCAGCAAATACAGCCCAAAAGCTGAAAATCATGGTAATAATCAGCAAATACAGCCCAAAAGCTGAAAATCATGGTAATGAACAGCAAATCAGCCCAAAAGCTGAAAATCATGGTAATGATCAGCAAATACAGCCCAAAAGCTGAAATCATGGTAATGTAATGTAATGTAATGTAATGTAATGTAATGTAAAAGGATATTTAAGAGCGGTTTACCTCGTGAGAGCCCAAAGCGCATATTACAGAAAAACATGATAAAATTTAATTCTAATCAAAGCAATGGTCAGCAAACATACACACACCCACAAAGCGGGAAAAAAAAAAAAAAAAAAAAAAAAAAAAATCAGACAGGACGAGCGCGTTCAGCATCAGCAAACACGCGCACAGTGGTCAGCAAATACAGCCCAAAAGCTGAAAATCATGGTAATGATCAGCAAATACAGCCCAAAAGCTGAAAATCATGGTAATGTAATGTAATGTAAAAGGATATTTATAGAGCGTTTTACCTCGTGAGAGCCCAAAGCGCATATTACAGAAAAACATGATAAAATTATAATTCTAATTCAAAGCGCGCGTGCACACATACACACACACACACACACACACACACACACACCGCCGGGAAAAAAAAAAAGAAAATCGCAGACAGACAGACAGAGCGCGTTCAGCATCAGCAAACACGCGCACAGTGGTCAGCAAATACAGCCCAAAAGCTGAAAATCACAGTAATGGTCAGCAAGTACAGCCCGAAAGCTGAAAATCATGGTAATGATCAGCAAATACAGCCCGAAAGCTGAAAATCACGGTAATGATCAGCAAATACAGCCCGAAAGCTGAAAATCACAGTAATGATCAGCAAATACAGCCCAAAAACTGAAAATCATGGTAATGATCGCAAATACAGCCCGAAAGCTGAAAATCATGGTAATGATCAGCAAATACAGCCCGAAAACTGAAAATCACGGTAATGATCAGCAAATACAGCCCAAAAGCTGAAAATCATGATAATGGTCAGCAAATACAGCCCCAAAGCTGAAAATCACGGTAATGGTCAGCAAATACAGCCCAAAAGCTGAAAATCATGGTAATGGTCAGCAAATACAGCCCAAAAGCTGAAAATCATGGTAATGGTCAGCAAATACAGCCCCAAAGCTGAAAATCATGGTAATGGTCAGCAAATACAGCCCCAAAAGCTGAAAATCATGGTAATGGTCAGCAAATACAGCCCCAAAGCTGAAAATCATGGTAATGGTCAGCAAATACAGCCCAAAAGCTGAAAATCATGGTAATGGTCAGCAAATACAGCCCAAAAGCTGAAAATCATGGTAATGGTCAGCAAATACAGCCCAAAAGCTGAAAATCATGGTAATGGTCAGCAAATACAGCCCAAAGCTGAAAATCATGGTAATGGTCAGCAAATACAGCCTAAAAGCTGCTGAAAATCATGATGATCGGCGCAACTGACATGGCCTCTATAACTGAACTTCACGGGACGGTTAGTACACACAGCTCCTATGGCTGAAGATCATGAGGTAGTCAGCACCTACTGCTCTAATGGCTAAAGTTCATGGTGATGGTCAGTAGACCCAGCCCCTATACCTGATGATCATGGTGACGGTCAGTAGATACAGCCTTAGAGCTGAAGATCGTGGTGATGGTCAGTAGAGACACAGTCCATTAGCTGAAGGTCATGGTGGTAATAGACATACTCACATAGCCCCTACAGTTAAGTATATGGAGGTGGTAGTAGACACAGCCCCTATTGCTGAAGATCATGATCGAGGTCAATAGATAGTCCCTGCTGCTGAACATCATACTGATGGTCAATGAATACAGCTGAGGAACATTTCTTTAAAGGGAAACATTACTGTATGTTGATTACTGCATTCACACATCAGATTGCTATTACCTCATTCTTTCTCTTCTGTTACATTTGGCAAACATTGTGATCTTTTTTTTGTCTTCTACCTTATCTTCTGAGCCCCAAAGAGGCGTGACTCCAACGCCGCTCATTCCAGCACATACACAGCCACACCTGGACTCATCCTGATGCCTTTGCACAGGCAGCAATTAAGTTCAGGCCATCACAACTCGATCGAGGCAAACCCACTAGAGCCGAGTCATCACAGTTGTGTTCAGTAATGCCTGTCCTGATCCAAGGTACACAGTCCACCATCTACTAAGCCCCCTTTCAAAGACAAAAAACTGGTTAGTCGAGGAACAAAGATAACTGAGTGTCCTCCCCTCCCGCCTGATACATCCACCTAAGTTGTTATGAACTAGCAGATACCAATCACTTTAACACACACTTAATGAGGGCATGAACATGGGGAGAAAGTTGTAAACTAGGTTACCACAAGAGCATGAAACAAACAAGCCACAAAATTTGACCTTTTAAATGGCAATTTCACTGAAAAAAAATTTCAACCAGCTGCTGTGTCGAAGTGTCAGCGTCAGCGCCACAGCTGCTCCGAAGCTGGACTCCAAGCTGGAAGTTGTGGGTTCGATTCCCATTAGAGCCATTTATTTGTGGAATTTTTCTGCCCCAACTGGCCGTACCCAGATTTGATTTTGCTACAGGCTCAGTTGGGAAGACTGGGACCACACAGTCAAGTTTATCCACTGAATGGATGTGTCTCTGAAAGCGTTTGTTCAAATTCCCTGACCAACACTGCAAGTGTCTGTTTCTCTCAGGCGTGCTTGACGCCAGGATATATCATGAAAGTAAGCATAGGGAACAGTCCTGTCATGCAGTCTCAGATATGAATGGAAATCTGTAGCATCATCTTCATCATCCTTATACTCGCTGATCAGCATTAAAAAAAGTCTCAGATTCTGCAGCCCTTCATGCCCTGCTCTCACGGTGACCTCAGTTTCAATTGTCTCTCCTCCTCTATGGCCTAGTTTGATTCTGTTGAAGGTATTGACAAATTCATGGGGACTGTTGTTGGATGAATATGATGGCGCCCTCCAGAGGCTTAGAAGGTGGTGTTCTGCTTCTGTTGGAACAGAACAGGCACCACTAAACACCACCAAAGTGACTCGGCAGCAGTGCAGTGTCTTCTTTGGTGGGTTGCCTCATGACGCCTTGACACCGACTGCTCCTTGTAGACTGGCAGTGCCAGGGCTCTGGGGGTGGGGTCAGGCTATGGATGAGGACGAGGGGTCGGAAAGAGCAGTGTGGGCACGGTGCCACTGAAGTGGCACAGAAGATTGGACAGAAAAAAAGAGAGAGAATTTCAATTAAATGGTAAACCATTAGAAGCCACACATGCACTACACTCGTAAACACTATCTAATCCATCCCTTTCACATACTCATACCCAGCACACAAAACCTACCTCGCGGCACGCCAGAAGAACGTCCCCCACTATCATCAGCAAACTGAGCATCATTCGCCCGAACGCCTCCGGGAACCCCGCTCAGCAAACCTGTCCACCCCCTCAGCGCCGACGCCTTGGCTCCAGCAGCTTAGGGCCATCCTGACTCGCTGCTTCTCTTCCTCCCCGATCATCTTGTCATGAGGTCTGATGGCGGGCAGTCCCACGCTCTGCTCCTCTTCGCTCGGTTCAGCCACGGGCTTGTCCTGATTAACGACGAAGATGGATGCCTTGTATGTGCAGGGTTCTCTGGTTCATTCATGTTGTGTCAGTTCTAGGTCTTGGACTCTGAACTGTTTATTGATTCATTCATTTCCTTTTCTTTGGTCATAGTGAAAGAAATTGAGTGCATAGAAAGAGAGACCCAAAGAAAGAAAGATGGATACTGAAACAGAGACTAAGAAGAGAGAGAGAGAGAGAGAGAGAGAGAGAGAGAGAGAGAGAGGGGGGGGGCATGAAACATCATGGAAATTCAGAGCATGGCCTATGCATGGGAGAGAAAGAGAGAGGGAACAAAGGGGGGGGGGGGGGGGGGACTGAGAGAGAGAGACTGAGATAGAGGATTGTAAAATACGTTTTAACTGTCATTCATCAGTTTAACAGACAAGCCCCAAATTTCTCCCGATAGTTCAGAAACTTACCTTGGCTGTCAGTCACTACTTCAGAAACACATTTCAACTCAGCCGTCCTTCACCAGTTCAGAAACACACTCAGTTGTCACTAATCAGTTCACAAACACACCTCAGCTGTCAGTCACCACTTCAGAAACACATTTCAACTCAGCTGTCCTTCACCAGTTCAGAAACACACTCAGCTGTCACTAATCAGTTCACAAACACACCTCAGCTGTCAGTCACCACTTCAGAAACACATTTCAACTCAACTGTCCATCACCTGTCCTTCACTAATCAGTTCACAAACACACCTCAGCTGTCATTCACCATTTCAGAAACACATTTCAACTCAGCTGTCACTAATCAGTTCACAAACACACCTCAGCTGTCAGTCACCACTTCAGAAACACATTTCAAATGTCACTCACCGAGCTGCCACCCACCAGTTCAGCAGTAAGACACAGCAGCTGTCACCACGCTGTCACAAAGACGCAACTCAGCTGTCAATCACCAATTCACAAACACACTTCAGCTGTCAATCCACATCTCAGCTGTCAATCACCAATTCACAAACACACCTCAGCTGTCAATCCACATCTCACCTCAGTCAATCACCAATTCACAAACACACCTCAGCTGTCAATCCACATCTCAGCTGTCAATCACCAATTCACAAACACACCTCAGCTGTCAATCACCAATTCACAAACACACCTCAGTTGTCAATCCACATCTCAGCTGTCAATCACCAATTCACAAAACACGCCTCTGCTGTCATTCACCAATTCACAAATACACCTCAGCTGTCATTCACCAGTTTAGAAGCACATCTCAACTGTCACTCACCAGTTCCAAAACTCACTTAAGCTTCAGCAGTCACTCACCACTTTGAAACACACTACAGCTGTCACCCACCACTTTGTAACACACAACAGCTGTCACCCACCCCTTTGTAACACACTACAGCTGTCACCCACCACTTTGTAACACACTACAGCTGTCACTCACCACTTTGTAACACACTACAGCTGCCACTCACCACTTTGTAACACACTACAGCTGTCACTCACCACTTTGTACACACACTACAGCTGCCACTCACCACTTTGTAACCTACTTCAGCTGCCACTCACCACTTTGTAACACACTACAGCTGTCACTCACCACTTTGTAACACACTACAGCTGTCACTCACCACTTTGTAACCTACTTCAGCTGTCGCTCGCCACTTCGTAACACACTACAGCTGTCACTCACCACTTCGTAACACACTACAGCTGTCACTCACCACTTTGTAACACACTACAGCTGTCACTCACCACTTCGTAACACACTACAGCTGTCACTCACCACTTTGTAACACACTACAGCTGTCACTCACCACTTTGTAACACACTACAGCTGTCACTCACCACTTTGTAACCTTCTTCAGCTGTCGCTCGCCACTTTGTAACACACTACAGCTGTCACTCACCACTTTGTAACACACTACAGCTGTCACTCACCACTTCGTAACACACTACAGCTGTCACTCACCACTTTGTAACACACTTCTGCTGTAATCCTGTTAAAAAAAACATGCCTCTGATGTCACTCACCACTTTGTCCTTGACACTCAGACTGAAGCTGATGAGTTGCACCTCCATCTGCAGAAGAGCTCTGTCTGGATACGTGGTGGTCATGTGATGCAAGCACTGCTCTACCTCCTCTCTGTCGTAGGTCAGGGAATACAAACGTAAGTATACAGGTGTACTGATGCTTGCTCTTTCTCTCTCTCTCACACAGCCACATACAGTCACACAAACACACACACACACACACACACACACACACACACACACACACACACACAGACACACACACACACACACACACACACACACACACACACACACACACACACACACACACACACAGTCTCACACACACACACACACACAGATTCACACACACACACCCATGACCACCAAGGCTCAGCACTGAAAGTAGCCAGTATTCCACTCACCATGATGAGTAAAAATTCTTTCGCTGAAGGTGAGTACATGACAATGATCATGAAACTTGCAGCTCAGAGTTACAGTATCATTTCACAGCTTCTCCTATCCTGTCATCCAGTTTCATGGCATGCTGTAAAGAGTTTACAAACATGAATTCTTGTACTGCTCTGACTTTTCAAATGTACAGGATTTTTGTCCACCATGAAGTGTTTTATTTTCATTCCATTTGTATTGATAATGGAGAGGGGTGGGGGTGGGGGTGGGGGTGTCATGCTCTTTATGTCTTTGTCCTGTTTTCAAGTCATTTTTGTGTGTGTGCAATTTAAAGAACGAAACATCTTTTCTGATTCTGTGTCTGACGTTTTGTATTGTTTGGCCAATGATAGTTTTAGGCTTGTGATTGAATGTTTAGGATCTGGTCAGTAAAATTTCTCAAGCACTGGCCACAGACTGGTATGATCAATGTTAGGTAGGCATTCGAGGTCTGAGCAGCACGCTGGGCTAATGCATAGGTCAGACATATGCTAAGTTGCAGCCATGAGACCCTCTTTCTCAAATTGTCTCATCTTAGTCATTAATTCATATATCCATCAGCTTAAAATCATGCTTTTAATGCGCAGTGTGGTCTCAAAACTTAGCGGATGTGGCGTAGTGTATACGGACTAGTCCGCACGCAGTGAGCCTCCTTGATGAAACTGAAATTGGTATGAACAAACCGCGACTTTCAGAGCTGCTCCTCATCTCCATCAAGAGGACTTGCTACAGTCAAACCTCTGGATAACAGTTTTCTAGGACTTGACACCTATGCCATTCCCTCTATAATCTGCCTAACAAGCCACAATATCCAACTTTGTGAACGCTTGTAAAATTCCTAAATTGCAAGTTATACTACACGGAACTGTCGCCCCAAAAAAATAAGAAGAAAAAATAATGTGCCAAAAAAGCGTTCTCCACTTTCCCATGCTGCTGCATGTGAACGGAATGAAATTGTTATAGCCAGAAGTGTGCCCCCCCCCCCCCCCCCCCCCCCCCAGCAGTTGTGTGTGAGTGTCCCTGAACAGCATGCATATTCAGTGGCAGTTGTGTTTGAAATCTACAACTCAGCTTACCAGCAAACATCTGCAGATGTAAAAAAAAAAAAAAAATACCAGGGTCACAAAGGATGGAGCCTTTCTTCAAAATTTGGATAATAAAAGAAAAAGAAGGTTTGTAACTAAGAATTTAAAATCTCACCAAATCATGCACTAAGGGTTAGAAATATTTTTGCCCTCCCCCCCCCCCCCCCCCCCCCCCAGGAAATAGGTTGGACTGTCCACAGACACTTGGACAGAAATGAATATTCCCAGTCCTTGGTCCTCAGTCATGATTGAGATTCACACGGTAGAAGTCCTGCAGCTGGTAGTGCCACGTCTCAAGGCTGAAATGACAATGAATGACATGCTAAAAATGTAGAAGAAAGGGGGCCAGAATAGCTCAGTGGTAGAGCACCGGACTCGTAATCTTAAAGATCCTGGGGCTGCAGGTTCGAATTTCCACCGGGCTGTTTCAGTACAAGGGGATTTTCCCCCTCAGAGTTAACATTGGTTCTGACCCCATTTCCTATACAGTCCTTCAAATGAGGCTGTAAACCAAGGTTCCATGTATGAACACACACATAACATCTTGCACACATGTCAAATCCCATCACCAACTTTCAGAAGCGTAGGCCAGTTTGGAGTTGGTATGGAAGACACATTACACAAAACATGCACCTTCCCCGAAGTTGGTGTATGGCTACCTTAAATGGCGGGGTAAAGAACAGTCAAACACACAAAAACTCCACTCCCTTTCTTGGGTAGATGGAATTGATCCTTGCCTGTCTATTCAGGGAATGTCCGCAGGAACATCAGCCGGCGTACGCAGAAGAAGAAGAAATGTAGAGGGTAGAAGATCAGCATTGTCCCAGTCTTTCCTACTATTCCACACCTGTCAACTTTCTGGAGGGAGTGTGATGGGCTGAAGAGAGGGGGCAATTGGCTTTTGATTGAAACATGTTTAACCCTTTATACTTCAGTTGAAAGACGAAGGGTTTGAAAAGAAAATTTCATTTTCCATTTATATGGCTGTCGAACATCCACATATCAGTTGGGCTTTTTTGAGTTCTACTTTATCGTCTCTAATCAAAATGACCCTAAAAACCCCAAAGTTTTAAACCAAATTGTGAAATTTTGGATTTTTTTTCACTCATTCAGAATTTCAGGAAATATGTCTGATTTAGGGAATTAAAAAAAAAAAAAAAAAAAAAAAAAATCAGGAATATTGGCAGCTAAGCTATTCGCTTTTTTCCCCACCAGTCCTGCTTGCTCATGCAGGTTACTATCCACTCCAGAGCAGAAATGTGTTCACTGGCAGGGCTGCCCTCTCTCCGGTAACCATGTGAGCCAGTTTCTAGTTCATTGGTGATCAACAAGGTCAGCCTACTGCCTGAACGTAGCCTTTACCCTCATGCAAAAACCACCATGTGTATGCCTCAAACGTGACAGTCTGATACTATCAGCAGTGACGTGTGAACAGTTCGCCGACCTGTGAACAGGAGGCGGGCACAGACAATCAGATCGACAGGAAGCGGTGAATGCCTTCCATATGCACCTCCAGATTCAAACCCCACATTACACCAATTCCATCCCCTCTTCCATCTTTACACACGCTTACCTGTCGGTGAGAATGGGGTGGTTGGTGACTAAATCATACTGAAGCAGCAGAAGACGGTAAAGGTCTTTGTCTTGGGTGACCGGGCTGACCTCATACAGCCGCCGTAACATCGCCCCCTCTCTCATCCACTGTCTGGCTCTGTGCACAGACAAAAACACAGAGAAAGGTACAGATAATAGTACAGGGGACTGGTACAGATGTTGAGGTGGTAGGACAGAGACAGGCAACCAAAAAACAACTGCTGACATCTGTCTTTGGCGATAGAGCAGACTACATCACCCTCCTCCTGTTCAGAGGCTGTACGAATCGTTAGGTACAAACAACAGTTCAGCATGCTCCTTCAGCCCCGTCGTTTGCATGGCGAGGCTTCAATCTCAGCAGATGTTTTTCCCTGTCCATTCTGCATAACAGATAACAGTTCGGAAGAGGGAGGGAAGGAGGGAGGGGGAGAGAGAGAGGAGAGAGAGAACAAACATACGAACAAATTTCATTTTTAAGAGGGTAGTGGACCAAGTAAGAACACTTTTTTTTTACATCCAGCCCAAGAAAAAAATATGTATAGTAAGAAGCAAATCAAACAATGTACATGAAAAAATGCAACAATTAGTTGCAGGAGAGCAAGCGAGAGAAAGAGGGTGAGAGAGAGAGAAAGAGCGAGAGAGAGAGAGAGAGAGAGAGAGAGAGAGAGAGAGAGAGAGAGAGAGAGAGAGAGAGAGAGAGAGAGAGAGAGAGAGAGAGACACACAGACAGAGAGAGAGAGAAGAGAGAGAGAGACAGAGAGAGAGCAAGAGAGAGAGAGAGAGACAGAGAGAGAGCAAAGAGAGAGAGAGAGAGAGAGAATATTGTTCATAGCCCAGCCAACCGCAGAGGGCTATACCAGTGCTGTCACCACCAGTATGACAGACAGAACAGAGAAAACGAAGAGGTAGCATTACGGTTATAGGCATAAATATCACAGAGAAAGATACAGATACTAGTTACAGTACAAAGGGCACAGGTGACAGTACAGGGAAGCATGCTGACAGAACAAGGAAAGGTGCAGATTACAGCATGGAGAAAGACCTGAACAAGTAGTGAAGACAAATTTACCGATAATAGTGAAGAGACAAAGGTACAAATTAAAACAGTACAGAATTACGTTCAGATAATAGTATTAGATGGTATTGAGAGCACAGGGAAATATACAGATAAAGGAACAGATAGGTAAAAGAGTAAAAAGGTAGCAGATAGCAGAAATGGGTACAGAGACAGTACCAAACACATGTTGTTATTTATGAAGGTCTTTGACGGTACACGCAAGGATCCAGGAAATGATACTGAGAAAGGAACTGAAACAGTGTGGAGAAAGGTAAGATCACAGCACAAATATTAGAGACAGGCACATTCCATACACAGACAGGTACATACAGCAGCAGACAGAGGTACAAAGAGCATAGTGACATGTGCAGATACTGTAAAAAAAAAAAGAGGAACAGATGAATACAGCATGGTACAGATATTGGTAGTGAGAAGGGTACAGACTGAGTTCATACACTTCCATCAAAAACAAGAAAAAAAAAAAAAAAGGACTGATGGACTGTAAGTGTTAAATATCAGCTGAAACTGAAACAGCTGAAACATAACAACATACATGGAAAACTCAAAGACATGTTGCTGGCAGTAGTGACTGCAATAAACGATTGTGCAGGTTAACCACAAAACTTACACAAGTGGCAGTGTTCAGAATTATCATCTGTCTTTCAACTTGTTATTTTCTCTGACATTTCCTGCTCTTCTTCCATTTAATCTAAGAAAAAAAAAAGAAAAAAGAAAAAGAAAAAGAAAGCTGATGACAGTCGAGACTGCCCAAACCTCCGTCAAGATCAAACTGATTTGAAAAATTATTGATAAAACTCCCCTGAAAAAAACTTGACAAATGAACACAAGACAAAACAAGGCGCGTTTTGATCTCTTAGGCTTTTTTCAAGCAGAGACACACAACACTCAGAACAACGAAAATGAACGAGCAATGATTTTTCAAATTTGTTCGAGTTTCCGCCTGCAGTCGCCTCACTTTGCAACAAGATCAGACTGATCCTGAATAAACCAATTCATCAACATCTGCACACACACACACACAAAAAAAAAAACTATCAAATTTTAAAAAAGCAAATGAAGAAACTTAACAACAGGAGTGTTTCATTGTAACTGAGAAAAAAAAAAAGGTTATTGAGCAGACTTTAGTTATATGTAAAGCAAAATACAAACCAACACACTATACTAGGCGTAAAGTAATGCTGATTTCATATTAGAAAAAAAAAGGCAAAACAGGCAAGTGAATTTTCAACAACTGTCTCTTCTTCAGACATTACAGACCACAGACATGACAATGTGCAAAACAGACTGCCCAGACAGCAGCCAGCATTTTTTTTAACATCAGTGAGCATGTCTGTGCATGGGTGGAGACATGATTTGTCCACCTGACTGAAAGAGTTGTTTCCCATATACTTTTTTTTCCCCTAAATGTCAAATAGGATATAAAAATTATGAAATGTAAGTGTTTGTTTGACTAAATGAAAACAGTAACACCTTCCATCACTTTAAAAAAAAAACAAAAAAAAACACTACATTCATTTGACTGTAAAAAGGACTATCAAGTCATTTTTTTTCAAAAATAAAACTTTTTTTTTTTTTTTACTGATAACACAGGTGTTATTTTTTTTTTAAATAAAAAAACTTTTTTTTTTTTTTTACTGATAACACAGGTGAGGTTGACCTGCGTACACTTCTGCTCACACACGCAAGAGCATTAAAAAGAGTACTCCTACAAGCAGCGCTTGCTTGTGCGTTTGTGTGAATCATTTGACAATGTATCCATGTGAACATATCTGTAGAGACAAGCTCGCACACTGTGTGTCTGAGTTGCTGGTTATTTCCACACTCACCCTTTCAACAGCCAGTTCAGCTCCAGCTGCAGATAATGACACACCATTTCGGGGCTGCTTTTTGCTTTCATCCACCATGGACCTGCAACACAACAATCATAACACCTCTATGCTTTTAAGTTTTGGGGTTGTTTTTTTTTCATCATCCTACAATTTGCCCACCTGTATAAATCAGGCATGTAACCTGAACAAGTGAGAAAAACCTGAAATATTTCAGAGAGTCCAGAAGTCAGAGTCAGGCCCCCTGGGGGGGGGGGGGAAGGGGGGTAAGCCCACTGAAGCAGTATGCTCAAGCCATCCTATATTCCAACAGTTCTTGATGCCTGCAGTCACAGCAATGTTTTGGGGCCAGAACAGCTCAGTGGTAGAGCATAGGACTCGTAATCTTGGTGATCCTGGGGTTGCGGGTTCGAATCTCTGCCCAGGCTGTTTCAGTACCGGGGGATTTTTCCCTCAGACTTAACACCGGTTCTGACACCATTTCCCATACAGTCCTTTGAAAGAGACTTTAAATCGAGGTTCTGTGTGTAAATGCCTGCATAACATCATGATCTTGTACACATATAAAATCCCATCAACAACTATTGGAAGAGAAGGCCAGTTTGGCTATTGGTGACATGTTACACAAAGCATGCACCTTCCCAAAACTTGGAGTATGGCTGCCTTAATGGTGGGATAAAGAATGGTCATACACACAAAACTCTACACTCCTTTCTTGGGTAGATGGGATTAATCCTTGCCTGTCTATACAGGAGTGTCCGTAGGAACATCAGCCTGCATTCAGAAAAAAAAAAAAATTGCAATGTTTCTTGGCAAGTCTTCACTCACCCTTCAAAACATTTTAGCCCCAGACTTTTCACCTAATCAGTTTGGAGGAGTTATTGACAGAAGCCCTAGACAAATGAAACTGGAATCTAACAATGGCCTGGATTATGACCTTGAAACCTGATGGTCTTAATCTTTCATATCCCGCCAAATTTTTCACTTTTGGTATACGGGAATCTCAAGAATAGCACCAGAGATCTTTAAAAAGCCTGAATTCAGGGTAAAACCTAAATTTCACACCTGCCTCTCCCCCTTCCTGTACGTTTCCCCAAAACTTTCATACCCCACTAATTCACCATTCCCACACTGAAAAAAAAAACACAAAAACAAACAAACAAACACAAAAAAAATTCAATTTTTTTGGCAGACGATACAACAAGCAACAACAGTTTTTTGCAAACATCTTTCCTGAATCATGATTTGTGTTCTTTATCAACCAAACGTTCCTAACTAATAGACTGCCTGCACGGTAGATTTGCTTTAGCTTGCGCCATGAAATCAAACTACATTCAAAGGAAAGAACTCCGAACTTCCAATAGTAATAAGCACAACTGACATATCATAATGAAGGAGAGAAGGAATCAGACAAAAATTTCAATAGGACTTTTCTTTGTTTCATTTCCTAAACACATTTCTGCGTTATTATTTTAATGAGCCATTGCCTCATACGCTCAGCAGCTCGTCAAACTTCTCAAAATTTGGGACATTTTCCATTTTTCCGGAAGTTATAAAGGCCTTGAAAATGCCAGTTCAGTTCTGCCAACTCTTCAAGGACTGAGTGAACCCCACCACTCAGACTGAAAGATCAGTGCATGCTGATTTCACGGGGATTAGCAACATTCTTTAAATCAGCTTTAGGGTGGCACTGGGGCTGCTTACTCTAGCAGTTTCTCCCCAAGCCAGTGTGCCCTCAGCCCATCTTGTCACATTAATGTGGACTCTTCACAGGACAGTCTGGGTCTTTCAGTGGCCTGCTTTTGAGGTGGGGCTACTCTGGGTCACTACCTGGCAGCTGTCTATTCTCACGTAGCAGCTGTATTTTGGAGGAAAAAAAACGAAAAAGACAGGACAGCACTGTGTTACTGCCGTGATACAGAAACCACGAAAGTAACTGAACTTTATTGTCAGTCCTCATATAAGATCTGTCTCAGTCACCCACTAACTCTAAGCCTGAAGACAACTCTTTGAGCAGAAAGCTCGCTTGGTTTCCTTCCTGTTCCCCTGATTACATACCCAAACCCTGGTGAGTGCACTCTCTTCCACCATTCTCTTCTCCTAACTGAACTGTGGGCTGGTGATGATATGTAAAAGAAATGCGTGGGGAATGTATCAGTTCTTACACACATTGACAGGATTCTTGCCAGTGAACATGGCATACAAAGCAGTGCAGCAGTCTGCATTCAGCAAAGCCAGAGGTTACAACAGCAGCAGTGGACATGAAAGGTGCCATCTTGCATTCAGTAGACAGCACTGGAGTCATGACAACAGTCAGCCCTATTCCGGAAAATCATCATCAACGTAAAATGTATATATATATATATATATATATGCCCTGCCTTCAGATACCATGCCTCGACATTCTGGACCAAGTGTAAAAGGCCTCTTGCTTCAACTGTGTTCATCCCTTCTCCGAGAAGAGGCCAAAACAGGCAGTGGATCATAGTCACCTGATTTGTCTGCCCCCCCCCCCCCTCTCACTGTCAGGATGCTAGAGTCTCTCACTAGCCAGTGTACTTGTCAGTAGGAGTCGCCAGGCGGAACAGGTTGATCTTTTATGAATGCATTGGAACTTTGAACGGAAAGTGGTCAGAGAATATGCCGCCCCTTTCTTTCACTTTATCCCATGTGAAAAGGCAACTTTCTCGGAAGATATGCTAACGAATATATCCTTCATGTTCGTTTTCAACCTCTAGCTTTTCTGTTTATTTCAACATAAACAAACAACCGAAAATGGAACTTCATCTAGAAAGCAAAATACTGACGGGCTCATAAATCCCCAAGACTTAGCATGGTTTGAACTGACAACCCTTTTACACTGATTACATGAACCATAGCCACAAGTCAAGGCCCATGAAGACAACATTGGCAATCAAACGCCGCCAACTCTCACCTGGCCAGCCGCTCGTCCAAGGCCTCCCCTCCCTCTTTCAAAGCCATCTTCTTCAGCTTCAGCCAGGTCTTCATCAGCGCCGCCAGATCTTCCGCCGTCACCTGCTCCTCCAGCGCCATGGCCTGCCTGATGGTTGTCATGGCGTCGTCGAGACGACCCACTTTCATCAAGCTCTGGCTGAGGCAGTTGTGCAGTTTTAACAGCGTTGCCTGTTAGATTTGAACATACACATGTTGTTGATGAAGGGGGAAGAATATGGAATATGGACAATTCCTTCGGGAGGAGATCTTTTTTAAATTAGAATCTGTTCAAATTTGGTGATATTCCTTTGTGAGGAAAATAAAGCTTTGTCACACTGAATCATGGTGCCCAGAGAGAGAGAGAGAGAGAGAGAGAGAGAGAGAGAGAGAGAGAGAGAGAGAGAGAGAGAGAGAGAGAGAGAGAGAGAGAGAGAGAGAGAGAGAGAGAGAGAGAGAGAGAGAGAGAGAGAGAGAGAGAGAGAGAGAGAGAGAGAGAGAGAGAGAGAGAGAGAGAGAGAGAGAGAGAGAGATGCAACCGCAAACACCAATGCACATGCACACAAATGTGCACACATACACATACATGAACAGAATGATGCAAACGCTCATACAAATAAATCACAGACGATGACCAAACGGGGAGAGGGGGAACTCCTTCTTCACCCTTTGAGAAGCAGTAGGTCATGTGCATGGTACTGGCCATCAAGAAGTTCTTGAGGATTCAGGCCTAACTGATGTGAGGATGTTATAAAACTAAGGGAGGGTTACACTCCTGCGGGTCCTAGACCAGAATACCGAACAGAACTCCATAGCATCATTTTCATTGCCCTCAGTGATCACTGTAACAGAGTTTCCCTTCATGCTTAGCTCTCCTGTTGATCTCAGTTTTTGATGTCCTCTCCATGTCCCAGCTTGTAATCAGTTCAGGACAAAGTTGTTTGTGCTGGAAAGATGTAGTGCGGGTCTCTCTGGAGGGGGGAGTTAACTCATACTGACACACAACAAACCAATCAGTTAACTTACGGGGCTGAGCAGACGGTGTCTAGAGCATGTTGGATTAGAACAGGCAACACTGTGCACCACAAAAAGTGACTCAGCAGCAGCGGTGATGGGTCGCCTCATTTTGACTTGAAACAGACTGAGCACTCATTGTGGCACTCTCTCCACATAGAACATTTGTTGGCATCCTATAAAACATGCTCTAGTCCCAATCTCCAGTCTTCAGTTCCCAGCACACCGTAAAGTATTTCACAATGATGAAATCACTACAGACAGAAGGCCTCCTACAAGCTACAGTGAATGCTGCTGAGTATTTTTACTCAAAACTATACGCCAAGGATTACAGCTGAGAAAATTGAACTCAAAAAAACTACACCAGACACAGCCACGCCATAAAATATAGCTGAATTTTTTTTAACTAAATCCATACCAGAGAGTACAGTGAAGTAAGATGTTTATTCTTTTAACTCAAAGCTGCACCAAAGCATACAGTTGAATAGTTTTTTTTTAAAAACTCTTTTTCTACTAATATTTTTAAAGATGTATATATAGTCAGTTTCTTGAGGAAGAAAGGGAAGCAATCTGCCAGTAAAGAATAGACAAAAAAAAAAAAGACAGCACTTGCACACAAAAATTCAAGCATATTACACACACACACACACACACACACACACACACACACACACACACACACACACACACACACACAATGTGAAGGTCATGACCTCTCTGACCCTGGCATGGAGATGCTGGGGTTCAGCGTGACACCAGAGCACCAGCTGCTGACAGGCCAGGTTGTAAAACATGATGGCTGCCTCGTCCTGACTCTGATTGTAGAACAAGTGACCCAGCCTCACACACAGCGACCCTGAGGACACAAAGCCAACACTCACTCTGTCACACTCACAGGGCAAATTACTCTAACAAGTAGAGAGAAAAAAAAAGTCGGAAAAAATAAAGAATCCTCCTCCCTCTCCCTTCATTTACAAAAAGAGAGTGAGAGCGAGACACAGACAGAGGGAGAGACAGAGAAAGAGAGAGGGACAAAGACAGAGAGACAGCGAGAGAAAGAGAGAGAGAGAGAGAGAGAGAGAGAGAGAGAGAGAATAAACCGTGCATGATGATGATCAGTCACACTGGTGACATTGTCAAATTTCATCCCCAGGAGGTTGAACGACTGTGTGGAGAGATCGCCTTTTTCTCTACTGGCAGTGAACCCAAGCTGACAGCAAAAAGTTGCAGCATCCTGTTTGTGTGTCTGATGCAGAGCACCTTGGGATTGGCGACAATCAGCAAACCATCATATGATAGTGAGAACAGGATCGATTCTGGTCCAGCTTGAGACGCCATCTCGCTGACCACCTTGGTGAAGAGAAAGTGACCAATGGAGAGGCTGAAGAGGAGAGTCTGGAACTGATAAACTCCATGTTGTCTGTACAGGATGAAGTTGTAGAAACAGGCATTCCTGAGGTCAACAGAGGTTGCCCTGGAGGTGCCTGAACAGATGGACTCTCAGAGCCCTGATAGGCAGTCCCATACTGATTTTGAACTGAACGAAACATTGGGTACAAACTACAATTTTTTCAGTGGGGAAAGGTCTGGAATACACTAGCTGTTCGTAATGCGTATGCACTAAAAGCAACTAAAAACCTCTCTCTCTCATGCTTCGTGAACTGGAGTATGTACATACATACACACACACATGCAAATACATATATACAAAGTAAAACGCTGTTTACAATACGCATTACCAATAGTGGATGGGGGGGACACAAAAATTGTTAGCACTACTAAGCCACAAGACAGAGGCAATGATCTACTCCACAAATTAAAAGACAAGGGGACATAATCGTGACTTCAAGAATTTAACGTGTAACGGCTGTCTGATGGTTTCAAAGTCCCTGGAATTTTTTTCATTGTTGGCATGGTGTACCAGCAGTTCTGATACATGTTAGCCGAACCTCTGGATAGGTCCTTGAGGTTTCTCATGCTTGAACTGTTTCCATAGTTTGCATGAGCACCTCAAAATGTTTGCATGAGGCTTCCACTCCAGTAAGGCACGTCAAGCCAGGCATTCATTCTTCTTGGAGGTCCTGAAGGGAAGAGTGACAGTAGTACTATACTAGTAGGGAAGGAGAGTGAAAGGCAAATCAGCGAGCCCCTTGGGAGGGAGCAGAATCCGTGTACGACTGTATCTGACTGCTGGGAGTCAGTGTAAAAGAATCAGACACCGCTGCTGGAGTAGTCCCCGAAAGGAGTCAGTAGGCTGTATGGCAGGGGTAGACGTGGTGTCCTCCCCGCAAGGAGGGGTAGAACTTCACAATGTTCCAGATCCATCTCAGAGCAAGGTGTGTTCATATCTTTTTCTAAAAAAAACTAAGGGGTCATAATCTCTCTGATAACAATTTTCACAGGTACAGATTTAAACAGGGAGAACAACGACAAATTTACAAACTTTCATGGTTCCAAGTGAGTTTTTACAGAGTTTTTAAGGCCTTAAAAAGAATACAACCATATCTCTAAACCTTTCCACATTCAACTTATTTTAAGTCACTGTATGAACGGAATGAACCCTGTTAAAAAAAAAAAAAAAGAAGAAAAACTAAAGTGGTAAAGAAGTATGAAATGTCTTACTTACCTAGAGAATATCTTTCACTCTGCTCCAGAGGAGGACAACGAGACGCCTGGTTGATGGCAGCGGAATAAGACGTCAGTTGGTCCTCATCACACATTGCCAATTCTTTCACCCCTGAAGCAAAATGCATGCTACAATATTCTCTTGAAACAGGCACAAACGTTTGTGGAAAATGAGCACAGTTGACTCCCTCCCCCCTCCCCTAAGTGCAGATGTCATTTCATGACTGCACGATAAAAACAATTCTCTAAACTTGTTTGATGATCATTATCTAAACTTTGCTTTAAATCTAGTATCAGCCACTGACAGGAAAATGCTAACTATATCAACAATAATGAACAAAGTCAGCAACAGATTTTTTGTAAAAGCAAAAAGCAACATATATCAGCTACACATTTTTGTTAAAAAGCAACATGCCAATTTATAAAGATATTTCAAAGTATGATTCACACGCTGCAGTCTCAAGCCTAATTAAAGCTTTACTGGTGAACTGATGATTTCTCTGTAATTTTCGAAACTATCTTCATCAGTCAATATGTGACTTTCACACAATTCCCCTGATGTAAAAAAAAAAAGAACTTCTTGAAGTTAGTAAATGAAATGATTATTAACATGAACATATTTGTTTTCATTGCATCTGACCACATCATCTTAAAACCTAGTAATAGACTGTAGCCAGTGTATGGGTGCCAGGACAGACACATGAATGATGCTGTTAACAGCCGAGAGTTCATCACGGCATTATACAATAATGCTGCCGAGTCTTAATCACAGCATTAAGGACGGCAACAAAGATGATTGGATGAACCTGTCCCCTCTCCAAGCATCCCTGTGCATGCTGGGTATTTTTGTGTTTCCAAAACCCATGAACACACAGACATGGGATACAGGGTCTTTGATTTCATGTAGCACGCACGCACGCACGCACGCACACACACACACGCAAACATGCAAATGCAAAACACACACACACACACACACACACACACACACACACACACACACACACACACGCACACACACACACACACACACACACACACACAGGACAAGGACAATAATTTTGGTATTATGTGAATCATGTATTCAACTGGACCAGTTGCACAGCTGAAAGCATGTGGACGTGAAGCAGTAATCTGATTGCCTAAGGTTAGAAGTTGCATTATCTCAAATCCAGATGGGGATATATGTGTAGGCCTGATCCATACTTTGACCATCAAGCATAGATCTCTGGAACTCAAACCCACAACCTTTAGAATAGGCAGCGCAGGCATCTAACCTGTTGACTGTCATATCCATCATTTCATGTTATCTTAACAGATATGATATTTGACCCCAATCTTCTGTCAACAATACAAACTATCTTTGAGGATGTTATTAGAAGATCTGAAAATAGAAAAAGAAAAAACAAAACAGAACAAAAATCTTCAAACGTTCAGTCATAGACCGTCTTCAGGACTGATGACATTAAATGAAAGACAATAAATGTGTACAGGCAATGACTATGAAAACATAAGTAAACGGCGAATGCATGTGTAAAGAGATGGTGTATGGGGTGTATATCAATTTATTACGCTCTACATGTTAGGTTATAAATATGTTAAATACGTGTATCTCAGTACATACACCAAGCTGGTAGTGATATGCAGCTTCTGCTAACAGTTGTATGTTGGGGAGATATATCGTACCCTCAACGCTTTGTGGAACACCACCAAGCCACCACAAGCCATCCACTTGTCTCATCCAACACCAGCGGTGATTCACTTCAACGCCAATTGCCACAGCCAAACCCAGATCTCCATCACTGCTGTTATGCAAACCACTCCTCAGCTCCAGAAAGAAAATTTAAGGAGTCAAGGATCATCCCTTGCCTTGGCACCACAATCCCTGATGGACTCAACTCCCATATATATATATATATATATATCTGACTTTTCTTTAAAGTTTGAATCATTCCAGCTCTTTGCCCATGCTTTCCTTTTGCCCCAACCTTTCCTCCATCCCTTTCTCTCTGCACTACTATTTATAATATAACAATTAGCATACATGTAGAACTTAATATATACCCAAACACCATCTCCACTATCTAGGTATGCATACTCATACTCATAGACACATGCACATGTGGACAATCCATATGCACAGATCTATTTTTTTTACAGGAGTTTTCCACCCCCCCCCCCCACCCACTCCCATGTCCCCCCCCCCCCCCCCCCCCCTTCATAACACCCTCAAGTGCCCCTTCCAAGCATAATACTCTTCCTCTACCACTCTCTCCCTTTCTTTTTCTCCATCTCTAATTTCTGTTGCCTTTTCCCATGATGTCTTGAGCTCTTTTTCCTTTTCCCCATTACACACACACACGCTTGCACACACACGCACATACTTGTGCACGCACGCAGGCACACTCTCACACCCCCTGCTTTAAACATGTATTCATCTGTTTAAGATGTTTTCATACGTCATAGCCTATACAATTTTCTTTGTCTTATGTAATTAAATTAATGTCATCAGTCCTGAAGATGGTCTAATGACT